>VXAU01000197.1:1031928-1068840 GCA_013399695.1 Formicarius rufipectus
CTGTCATTGCACGGCACGGCACGGCGGAGCTGGGGCGCTGTCATCATTGCACGGCACGGCGAGGCTGGGGCACCGTGACCATTGCACGGCGGGGCCGGGGCACGGCGGTGTCTGCACGACACGGCGGGGCNTGCTGCGCTGTCGGCAGTGCCTTGGGGCGCAGCCGGTGCCCGAAGTGCCGCGCAGGAGGGGCCGGTGCTGGCACAACAGCCACGTGCGTCTGCCCATCGCGGCCGGCAGCTCTCAGCCATCGCCCTGATAACCTAAATAGCCTGAGCTTCCTGTGGGCCTATTTTATATCTTGTTATTTATTCCCTTCATTAAGGTGCCTCCTTGGAATCATTTCCTGTAGTTTTGCCCCCCTTCCCTAACCGTGGGTGGCAGAAGTGGCTCAGCATTCCAATGTCACTGTGCTGTCGACAAAGGCAGTGTCACTCCCCTGCCTCCCCTATGTATCTGTATTTTATACATTAAATTATTACATTAGTCCAGTTTACCACAGTGTTACCCTGAGAGGTCACATTGAGATACTTCTATACAGTAACAGCTAAATTATCTTCTGAAGTACCTTTTTGCCAAGCTAGCCCCCATCCCCACATTCTTTATTTTCAGATGTGTTTCCTTGCATTTTCTGTCATTAAAAACGCGATTTATTGAACTGGGATGATTTAATTGGGCACGTCAGATGGTTTTGTAACAAATCAGTCATGCGAATTATCCACTCATCTACTAAGCTACAGATTTTACTACTAAAGATCTTGCCTCATCTAGGCAATTGATAGAGATACCAAATTGGATCACAGCAAGAACTCATCTCTAGAAAACTGGCTTCCTGATGTCTCTTTACAACCAGTTTTTGAGATCTTACAGTGAAAATATATTTAATCCATCTAAAGGGTGTTTTGTGCATTCCAAACAACATGCATTCCAGCACATAAAGACCAAAGTTTAAACAAATGTCAGTACTATTTTTGAGATTTACTCAGGACAATTTTACAAGCTTTTCACTGAGCTTCTGCATGTTTTTCAGCTTTCTCCAAAGAAGTTCTGCTCTGAACCAGTACTACTCTTCATTAAGATAAAGTGGACACAGAATCACAGCCTGCTTGGGATGAAAGTATTCAAGTCTGACAAACAATGGGAGCTATACAGAGCTCCCCTAGAACAGGGTCTGAAAGGGACAATAACCACGCTGTTTTAGGGAGAACAAAAAGTAGACACAAGAACAGAAGGAAGAGTCTGAATGGCCACCAAATCCAGTATTCACAAATCCTTGTAGTGGACTGGGGTTTTTTTGAGGCATCCTAAAAGGCTTTTTAAATTACTCCAAGGTTATTGTAACCTCCCATACACAATAAAAATAACAGAACAAAAATAATTAAAAACTACCAAGTTATAAGCCTATGGACAATTTTTCTTCTTCTCATGGACATTACTGCTACTGACAGTATGCAGATTTATCATATGAAGATTTTTAATGGGTATTAATCATAGAAGGTAAATAATCTTTGGTCACTGTGATGAGTCTACTTTGAGCCTCAAAGAGAGTGACAGAAATAACAATACAGTATAATTAATGTGCATGCATTTTACCAATTTCAATGTAATGGAGATTTGTATAATTTGTCTACTTATTCATCTGATAACTGTTTTAAATAACTCTCTGTCTGAAAGAATAAATACATCTTCGGTTTCTATGTATCAAGGTAATAACTACAATCTACTATTGTATTTCAAAAGCAATAGTATGAAGAATGATGATCACATCCTCACCTAGTAATTGTCATTAGTAGATCTCAACAGACCTTGTGAAGGTCAACATGATCATCCCATTGATGATGGAGAAAGAAAGCATTGTAATGAACTTGCTCAATGTCAAGTGCCAGAGCAGTGGTAACAATTGACAATTGACTGCAGGTTTTCTGCATCCACGATGAAAGGTTTTGCCTCTCAAGCCATGTTACACATCCATGTACATCTGGGAGTTCTTTTAATTAGTATATCTTGTGCATACTGTGTTTATCAGTGTTAGAACCTCGAAGAGTACTCAAGGTTTTTATGGTGTTTCTTTATAGGCTTCACCGTAAGAGACTTTGTAATTTACAGGCTCCACTGAAACCCTCTAATGCCACCTGTGAAAAAATGTCAGAAATAAATTTTGAGATCTTGTTTGAAAAACACATGAACAAGTTAATATTTAATTGTGACTGGTGGCACCAATCCAATCTCAGCCTAAATCTGCATGTGCTTAATAACTGAAAGCAAGTTTGACATTGTCACTTGTATTTTCCTCAATCCTCAGGAAAGCTGTCCTGACTGGAATTTATCCCGCTGCAAGCTCAGGGCTCAGTGACTTTGGGGCCTTTCTGGAAGCAGAGTCTGCTGAATGTGTTCATGGGAACAGCATCCTAGAAGGCTTGGGAATTACTTCCAAACCTGCTAAGTGTCAACAGTCCAGGGGTGTATCTGTCCTTGGAGGTATGAGCCCTATGTAAGTCAGATCAAGCATTTTGTTATTATTTCCCACCTTTGTAGAATTACCAAGGTTGGAAGAGGCCTTTAAGACCATCAAGTCAACATGGCACTACCACTGTAACCCCTAACCACATCACCCAGCACCAGACCTTAAACACCTCCAGGGGTGGTGACTCCACCATCTCCCTCGACAACCTATTCCAATGCCTGACCACCCCAATACCTAAGCTGAGTCTCCCCTGTCTCTGCTGGGGACACTGTGCTGGAAGCAGGTGGAGGCAGCTGAGGAGCAGCCCAAGGACTACGAGGTGCCTTCCCCAGTGTGCTGTGGCAGAGCTGGATATGGGGCTGTGTCTCACTGGTTCCTGACACCCCCCAGGCAGGGGCCCAGGGGAGGTGTGTCAGTGCAGGGGAAGGTGTGTGGATCCAGGGAAGGTGTGTGGGTCCAGGGGAGGTGTGTGGATCCAGGGGAGGTGTGTGGGTCCAGGGAAGGTGTGTGGATCCCGGGAAAGATGTATGGATCCAGGGCAAGGTGTGTGATCGAGGGGAAGCTGTGTGGATCCAGGGGAGGTGTGTGTGATCCAGAGGAAGGTGTGTGGATCAAAGAGAAGGTGTGCCAGTACAGGGGAAGGTGCGTGGATCACAGGGAGGGTGTGTGTCCCCAGGGCAGCCGTGCGAGGCCGGGGCGGTGTATGGTCCCCGGGGCAGTGTATGGACCCCGGGCCGGTGTGTGTCCNCGCTCCGGAAGCGGCGCGGGGGACGCGGCGTGCGGGCGCTGGGTGAGTGCGGGCCGGCCCGGGACCCGAAGCACGGAGGGACAGAGGGACCGAGGGCTGCCCTGCTCGGGCACGGCCCGGGGGCGCTTCATCCGTCCCGAGAGTGCCGGAGCGGGCCGGCCCCTGTGCGGGCAGGCTGCCTGTGCCCTCCCGGCCGCCGCCACGGCCCACCCCGCCCAGGAGAATAATAATGCTAATGCTGCTGAACGCCATTTGATTAAGATTTTTATCCTAAATTTACCCAGCAGCAAGTACAGGGTTATTTTAAAGTGTCAGCTCGCATCGCTTTGGTAGTGCGGGTGGCGGCTGGTTGGTGCTTGAGTCACGGACAAGAGTCATTGTAATTGTACAAGAGTAGCAAAGTATTTTTTTTTTAATTAAATTTTAATATGTGGTGGCCCTTAGAGGGCAAGAAATTGTCGCGGGAAGGCAGTGGGAGCTGCTGATGTCCTTTGGTGGTTCCTCGCTGAAAAATAGCCCGAGAATTGTGCAAGCCGAAAATGCAGCCTTTGCCCGCAGAAGGCGCGGGGGGTGCGGAGGAAACGTCTGTGCGCTTGAGAAAGTGGGGAAAGGCTGTGCTGGTCCATCCCCCCGAGCGTCCCTAAAGCACGCTGCGGTCAGAGGTTGGGTTTGCGGGCCTTTGATTCCCAAGGGAGCTGTACACTGGGCCTCATGTAGTGAGAAATTAGGCAACTGAAAATAAAACCAGCTCGTTAAACTCGGGAATGGCAGGCACCTTACGTGTTGTTTGCTGTGTTTCGTGAGTGTACTGTGCATTGCTGTCTCTTGCAGCAAGGACTGACTCTTCATCTTGGTGGGGTTATGAACCCTGGGTTAGTTGAGGTTTGCAAACAGAGCAACCTGAAAGGCATCAAATTAGAGATCCATCTACTCCGCCTGCCTTTCACTGTTAGCATTGCTGCACAGGAGCATGTGCTACACAAGGGAAGTGCAAAAATAGAATAGTAAATTGCTTTAAAAATGCAGCTGTGAGACACTTCGTGAAAACAAAAAAAGATTACTTTTAAAAACTAATCAAGCATCTCTTATTTTTGATTATTTTAAAGTTCTGTATGGAAAAAAAATCTCATTTTACTAGTGCAAGAAAATTCATCCCATTTTATGTCCCTTTTTTGGGTATTTGAGGACTGTAGTACTCAGTTATGTTTGGACATATCCAAAAGAGACAGTAGTTTTGAACCCTGGTGACCACAGGTTATTGTTGTGGCACATGAAACAGGCAAATTCCAGTGATAAATGATTTTTAGCTGTGTTTTACTCTGCACCTAAAGAATAGTTTTGGATCAGTTGAGAAGCAATTGAGATCACTGTGGTAACTGACAGATGTTATTTATGATGCTTCATTTGTGAAAACAAAATACATAATAAATGGCATCATATTTCAAAGCCTGCTACTGGGAATTCTTAGGCGTAGAATAGTTTTATGCCAAATTGTGAACTGATTGCTTGTAATCAACCAAATGATGGTAGAACCCTATGAAAGGAGCAGACACAATCTATCATACTTGGGTCTCTTGGTAGTACCTTGACATGCTACCTTATGCTGGTGTGTATCCACCCAGACTTTTAACAGAGTCTTAAAATGAGCAAAGCAACACACTATGCTGTCTAACAGAATACAGTAGCACAGCACAAGAATGTTAGTTACTCTGATACCATTTCCAAATTAGCAGTGCCATTTGGAGCAGAATGCTTAATTACAGGATGTTTGTGATTCTTGTCAAGCTGGTTGTGTGTATTAGGGATAAGTTGGACAGCAAACTGGAAACATTACAGAAATAGGAGATAGTTGCTATCATGTCATCCTTGGTAACTGTTGTCTTATTGACTAGGAATAATCAAACTAGAATTTATAAAAGCTCCTTTCCAAGAGCAGTCACTGTCTCCACCTTAGAGAGGAGGTTTTTTCCCCACTTTCTGCAGACCTTACCATGTTGCACAGCGTGAATATTCTGGCTTGCCTTCAAAAAGAAAACCAGAAGGCAAGTGTTGTGCCACAATTTAGCCTTTTCTATTTGAACTCCTTAAACTAAGCCACTTCCTACATCTCTAAGGATGGTTCTGAAGACCCATTTTCTGCCCAACGAGTCATCTTTTGATCAAGCTTTGGCCTTGCTGTAGGACCAAGTTGCACGTGGAAGTCAGTGCTGGCCTCATTTTTTTCATCTTCTCCTCTGCTGGCTCTGTGGGGGCTGCAGCTGAGAGAGGAGGAGGAGGCTGCTGGGCACCTCTGCTTTGCAGTGACAGCTCTGTGCACTGTGCTCATCTCGTCCCTCGTCTCAGCACCCACTTTCATGTGAGCATGACCTCGAAAGGACCGTGCCTGTATAAAGACTTTTTGATTCAGGTGCTTAAGGTATCTGTGACAGCCTCTCTTCAGTGTTTTTTTCCTCTTAGTGCTTGTTAATTGTTGTAAATTTCAGAATATCCAAATTTGAGTCTGGCTTTACAGTATGCTTCTATTTAAGAATTTCAAGGCTAACATCCAGCCCTGGGTATAAAACCACAACAGGTATTCAAAGTGCAATGTCAGCCTTGATCAAAGAAGGTACCAAACTACATTACTTGCCTCCTTTGCCAGTTAAGTGTTGCTGCTATTTTAAGGGGTAGCTCTGTTTTATCTGGCTTAAACACTTCTGTCTGAATAAAAAGAAAAAAAAAGGTTGGGCTGTTTATATAGGACCTATAAACACTTATGCTTGTTTCAAGGCCGGCAGATGGAGCTCAGGATAAATAATACTGGTTTGATATTTGGAGGTAATAAAAGCACAAATGTAACTTAAAGTACTGTAATAATATCAAACAGGGTTGATGGGGTGACAAAAAGATAGTTCTGTCAAAGCAGTAGTAGAAAGGTATTGAAGTGTTGAAAATACTCATCCTTCTAGATAAGTGTTACAAACTTACTCTGCTGCTGTTTTCTGACTGACATGATTTTGGTCAGCTTTCTGTGCCCAGTAGTTTTGCACAAACAGCTGGACTGAATTGATTATTTGAAGGGAACTCAATGCATCAAATAATGGAGCCTGAAACCTGTTTATTAAAATAGTGGTCTTATGAGTGATTAATTGCCAACAGTTTTTTATTGAGTAATCCATTTAATTGTCTGGCAGGACACCTAATGAATACTAGGAGCCATCTCTCCATAGTCAGCAAGAGTAGTCAGCCACAGTTGTCCATTAAAACTGTATTTTATATCCCTGCTTTCACCAAGTGGCCATCTTTGCACTTTGCCAAAAAAAAAAAATAAAAAGGGTTTTAAGGATTGCCTACCATATTCATGGTGATACTGTAAATGGGAACCTCTCAACTGAAGATTGGCTTCTGAGCTGTGAGGGTTGTGTCTGAAATAGTCTGGCATGGCTTAATATTTATAAATGTCAGTCTTGATGCTCTCACTGAGGAAAGGGTGAAAAGAACGAAGTGATCATATTTCTGTCATTGTGAAGTAGGGACTGGAGAAAACAACGTGCAGTGTTATTCTGGTGTATTGTTTGCTCCATGGACTGCTCTGGTAATGCACTTTATTAAATGTGGTTTTTGGTCATAAGTGGAGTTCTGCTGGGCAGACAGTTCCTACAATTAGCCAGGGAATTGTTCAGCCACAAGGATGGCTGGAATGACAGGTGTATAGCAGGGACCTGTGTGGAAGGTGCTCAGAATGAATCTTCATTGCTGTGTCCTGGCTGCAGTCTTCAGCATTCTGAGTAAAGAAACTTAGGCAGGATATGGCCTGGGTGTCTTCACAGCATCAGAAGTTTAAAGGGAAAAAAAAAAAAAGGTCTTTTTTGGTTGGTTGGTTTGTTTTGTTTTGTTTTGTTTTTTTTAGAAATGCCTAGAGTTGTGTTGTGTTTTAGTTCTGTGATGTGGAAATGGCACTGAGCTCTAGTTCATAACCTGTCTATTGCTTTAGGAAATTTGTGCTCTGTGATTTGAACCGTGACTGTAATTTTGGTTTGCTTTGGGTTGTTTTTAAGAGTTGGAGTGGGAATTGTGAACAGGTCGGTGTTATTTATGCTGAGACATAGAGCAGCTGGATACTTGACCCTGAGCTTTATGAAGAGTTAGCAAGGTCTGTATGTAGAAGATCCAAGTCTTCCAGAACTGGTAGTTCAGTTGTACACATCCAGTGTGATTGCAATCTACTGAAAATTCAGAGGTAGGAGTCTGAAGAGGGGAATAACACCTTAAAACTGATTACATTTTCTGTATAAAGCTGGCTGTGGGTCTTTTTAAACACCTGGCTAGTAAATCAGCCAAAATTCAATACTGCATCTTCAGTTTATGATTAATTTATAAACCTGTTGTTTAGGGATTGACTTGATAGAGGCAAAGAAAGCATATGGTATGATTTAATTCTGTTTTCTCAATGCCTTATTGTGCAACCTGTTAAACAGAAAATAGTTGTGATAGCTCAGCTATTGCTGCTCTTAGCTGGTAGATTATGAATCAACTTGGGAGGGAAATTACTTTTGTTCCAGAACAGAATTTAAAATACTTTGAGATAGATAGGTATCTATACACACACATACACACACACACTCGCTCCCAGGCACTAATTTTCTTGGCAACGTGTCAGGAGTGTTGCACCTCTTTTGGAGTTATTTCATGTCCTGCAGCAGAAGGGTCTCTTTGCAGGATATTAGGTAGCAAGACTGAACTTGCTGTGCCATGACAGCAACAGCAGCTGGTTGTAGTGCTGAACTGTGACTTAACAGGAAGCAGCAGCTACTGGCAAGCTGTTAAATTAAAAGATCTGTATAAATGCTGCACTTGCAGCTCTGTTTCTGGGCCTGATATGCCTTAGAGTAAATAATGTGAAAATTAAAAAGCAAGGGAGACACTTTCCATGTCTCTTGGAAGCATGGCTAAAAATCCTACTTTTTGTAGAGAAATTTCTTCAGTCACTGGGTTGCTCAGATGGCCTGAGAGTTGTGGTGTTGCATTTTGCCTCTCTCTTCCCTGCTGACCTGCCTTGAAAGCCCTTGCGTGGCAAAAGCCCTCAGTAACAGTCAAACATGGGTATGTGTCTTTGGGTAGGAGCACTCCAGTAATTGTTTTAGCAGCCACCACAAGTAAAGATCAGGATGCAGTTTTATTACCTGAAAAATGTTAATTGGAGCAACACAAAATATTTGAAAGCTGCTGTGTTGAAGTGGAAAGCACATTTGTCATGCCATCTGCTTGGCCAGAATTTTAAACATAGTACAAGTGCTGGAAACTGTTCATCAAAATGTGCTCTCTGGTTCAGTGGGTTTCTGTTTGTACCTGACCCTTTCCCCAGTGTTAAACAATAATAATTTCTCCTGGACTTTGATAACAGGCCTAAAGTATACTTTATTTGCAGGTCTCTGTGTTTGATCAGGCTTTTTCCAGCTTCTGCAAGAGTTTGAGTCTTATTTTCTCCTTTAGGAGAAGCATTTTGCCTTACTTGGGACTGGGGGAAAAGCAAGGGGACTTTATTGGTAATGAGCAGAAAATTTTATAATAATCTTTCTTTAATGTATTACTAGCACTCTAAACTTTGGCAGTATTTTCTTAATGCGTGTTTATTTCCTAGAAATCTGAATTAGCCAAGCATAACTTTGAAAGAATTACCATAAGAATTTTGTTAGTAAACCAGTTTTTAAAATTAATCTATTTTGGAAGTCATGCTTTATTTATTTTTATTGTGAGCTTTTAGTGCATTGCAATCCTTAAGCTTCAGCATAGAGGCAAGTTCATCTTTTTATAATTCGAAGTGTAATAGATAATCTTTATTTGCCCTTTAGTCTATTACAGAATGACCCTGCATTGAGCCTTTGTGGAAGAACCAAGATTTAAACATCAGTTCTTCAATGTGCATCCTTCTATTCAAGTTTGATCCCCGCCCAGTTTCCAAAAATGCATACAGGTAAGATGGTTCTAGTTAAAACAGACTCACTTCGGTCATTTTTTATCACAATTTCTTTTTTGTATCCAGCACGTGAATTACAAACTGCAGTCAGAATTATGTGTTCTATTGTGCATTTGTAGTGTTTCACTTCATGATTTTCCCTGTTGGAGGATCTACAGTACCTTTTTCAGAACCCTTTGTTTTTAGACTGTCAGAAAACTGGGGCTTTGTAGTCACACACGTTTTGCTGGTGGTCTGTCATGTGGTGTGTAAGTCCTTTAAATATTGTAGTCCAGAGTTTGAAAGTCCTGCCTTCTACTTTGTCCTGTAAAGCAAGGGGAATTGTGTTTGCTGGATATCACAGATGCAGCTGCTTTCAGTGTGGTAGATAAGCTTAGGGCTTCCAGTTTGAACCCCAGGAACTTCTAGTAAGTGTCCTACCCTTCCCACCCTAAAATCTGCTTGCAATTAAAGTTGTAGGTAACAAACTAAGTCAGGTGTATGAAATGTTTAGCCAAAAGCTTAAGACCAGATAAGCATCCAGGCTCCCAGGTGAGTTTGTAAGGATGTGTTGGTGTCATACAGTGAGTTTCCAAAACATTAAACTTCCTGTGATAATTTTCTCTCTCATTATAACCCTCAATTTTTAAACTTCATATCCAGCATCCATGTCTTTGAGGACATTGAGTATGTAATAGAAAGAGCACTTCAGGCCAGTAGGCAGACTGGAAAGTTTAATTGCTTTCTGTGTTTATATACACTGTAGAGGTTCCATTTTACTTCTGTGGGGTACAAGAATTGGTATTCATCCAGAAACCATCCAGAAATCCAGAGTCAGCATGCTCAGGAAATGGTTGTGCCTTTCATTGACTTGTTTTCCTGCCCTCTTGTATTGAAAAGCAGATGCCATTCCATAGAAAGGAAGGAGATGAGAACCAAAACCTCACTTATCCATAGAGTGCATTCCTTTCTGCATCTGGAATCTGCCTAAAAGGGGGTTTTGTTTATGATGTGACTGGTGCTGAATTAATATATCCATTTATTTGGTCTGACTCTCTCTGTGTTACTAGTTAGTGAAAGACAGATTCAGCAATTTGTTGCCTCTTGGGAAAATCCTTTGGATGTCAACTGTTGTTGCTTGCCAAGTGAACTTTCTACCACGATCAATATTTTAAAGTAAAAATTATAGTATTTTGCTGGCTATAAAAATTGCATCAAGATTTGACTTAATAATTTATATCAGAAAATAACTTGCTGTCGGTGCCTGAGCAGGACAACGCTTTTGAGCTGTTTGGCCCAAATTCAGGAGTATTCAAGTGCATTTAACTTTCTCAGTATCTTTTGTTAAGCAGTGTCTTGCTCTGTACCTCTGAGATAATTCACTCTGAGCCATATGTTTGGGTGATAAGTGCCAGGCCACAGCATTCTTTGGTGTCAGATTTTGCCATCAGATACATAACTTCAGTGTGTGTGTGTGTCCCCTTTTTTTCCATAACACACACTAGTAACAATCTTTTTGCTTTTCTTTATTCAGAAGAATACTGAAGTTCTTTCTTTTTAAGTTGTTCCTATTTTTTTTTCACCTTTGCCTCAGCTTTCTGAAGGCCATAGGTCTGAATATCAGTTGGGAATGGTACCCAGCCCTCCTAATTCTGAGCAGTATTTATACCCACTAGGCCAAGTTAGACATCTCTGCACTGGTGTTTCCTGTCAGCTCGTGCATCACTGTGCTGTGGCTCTGATTATTGCCTGGTGAGGTCTTGGAACAGTTTTCCCAGCCAAAAGGGGATTCCTGTACCTGCAGACATGCTAATTTGTCAGTCCATCTGAAAGCAGGCAATTACATTCCTTCCTGTTCCGTACTTTGCATCTCAAACTGAAAGAGTGTAATAGGCATGAAAAGCTGAAAAGACAAACTGCCTATCACTGACAGAGTTTATTGGCTAGAAGGAAATGGCCAAACTAAACCATGTTCTCTGTAACACTCAGGAGCATTTTCCATCCAGGTAGACCCTGGTTTCTAGGGCAGTACATTGGCCAATTTTCATGAGCACCTAATTAAGCAAAGTGGTCTCAGCTCACCCTGTGATACACAAACAAATCTCTGTGCCTCTGCCTTTGCAACTTGCTTTGTTTTCTCTCCCCGGGCTTGTTTGTAGTAAAGTTTAGTGCAGAGTAACAGGCACTTTACTGTAGTTCATTATTATTGTCAGAGGTAACATGCTGCCTTTACGTCTTTCTGAACTGTGCTCTGTGCATCTTGCAAATAAATACATGTTTCAGGCTTCAAAGCTATAATCAGAGTCTTTTTTATGGAGCTGAACTGCATTGTAGGAAATTGCTTTAATGGAATAATTTCTCATGTTTTCATCTCTCTCAATATTAAAATAAATCTTAATACGTAAATCCTAGTACAGTTGAATTATTTCAGCTATAAAATGGCTGAACAGGCTTTTTGCAATTTATTAGAAGATGAGGGTCACTTAATATTGCTCCTTTTCAGTATGATTATGTTTCATAAAAGGCAAAATAAAGATGGTTTTATTATTATGATCTTGTATACTAGCCTTGTGATAAATTTAGGAGTCTACATTAAACTTGAGATGGGGAATATTCAGTCACACCAGGAAGACTTCACTTAATTTCAGTATTTAGATACTATAAACAAACTGTGGTTTCATGTCAAGAATTACTGAAGGCAAAGTATCATTCAGGAGATGAGAAATGCACTTCAGCCAAACTGTTTTTGACAGTAGAGACGTTAATTTAAATAAAAATCTGCAAAAGGAGGCTGCATGCTATAAATGGAGCATATTCAAGTAAGATGACAGAAATCTGGTAAAACAGCTGAAAGCCTATAGGTCAAAGACTAGAATCAGCTAGAAGAAGAAAAATTATGTAAGTTTGAAAGGAACAATATTATATTTGCATTCGAAAGGAAAAAATGTATATCCAGTTTGCCTTCCAACAGATGCTTCTTTGTTGAGCAAAATACAAAGCACCTGCTTTACAGAAACCATGCCATTGACGTTCAGGGGTTTTTATTTCCTCTATAGCTGATCACAATTATTTTTCTCTAGTATTTCTAATGTGCAATTTGCACCTCACAATCATGTTTTAAAACATTGTATTCATGAAGAGATGGATTTGCAGAAAAGTCCAGAAATCTGCAGAAAATAGCAGTACCTCTGAATGCTGAGTAAAGTAACGAGGTATGACTGGAGTTGATTCTTGTGTGTTGTGGCTAAAAAACAGAATTAAAACTGTGTGGTCTGGCTTCAGTTTCCAGGCACAAGCTGGTCCTCTGCTGTGCAGATGCAGTTGAGATACAGCTGGGAGGAGGAGCTGACAGTGAAGATACTGAGGTTATAGAAAACTGGTTAAGGAAATCTGCAGGTTTTTGGAAGTTGCCGTGTCATTAAAAGTAAATGAAACAACACAGCTGAAGAGAACGGGGAGCGTTCACAGTGTCGCAGCTGCCCCCAGGGTGCAGCACAGGGCTGCTCCTGCCCTCCACTTGCATCACTCACATCCCTTACCTGCTCCTCAGGTGGGCTTGTTCTACCAAGGAAAAGCACTTTTTTTTTTTTTTTTTGTAATTTCAAAATGATGGTTGAAAGAAGAAGAGCAGCCTCTAATGACAGCTCCTTTACAGGTTTGAAAAGTTCTCAGCACAGAAACCCAGTAATGCTTCAAGCTCTTATTTATCGATATCCTGCATCTATTTGATGTTCCAATAAGCAGTTCAACTTAGTTGCTGATGTTGTCTTCCACTGCTTTTGAATAACAGCAAATGTTCACTTTCTCACTTTCAAAAGATGGATTTGCAGCCAGATTAGCCCAGACTTTTCTTTCCACTGTTCCAGTGCTAACACTGCTAATGAAATGGCTGTAGCACATGTTCGGTGAGGGACTTGTATATTCTCTAAGAAGTACACTGAAAAAGTTGCTTTAATCACTTCTGCTGGATGCAATGAACAGAGAAACAGTTTTTGCTTTTTAAAGCTCAAGAATGGAGACTGTTCTAAATTCCTCTGGAGCTGAGTGGCTGTATTGAGTCATTAAAACTTACCTGCTTTACATTCTTAGCCTGACTGACTTGAACTGGTGTTAACATTGGATTTGAGTGATCTGCATGGCTGCCAAGACTGGAACTTTTGGGGAAGACCTGTCCTATCTTGTCTGTCTGCTGCTTCTTAAACACTGTGTAGTACTTGGGTCTTTCAAGTGTGCAGGTGCAATTTATGATAATTAGCAAAATTCAGAGATAATTATTGAAGTACAAGTACAGATTTTCTAAAACTATCAAATTTTAGATGGCACACCAAGAGCTGCAACATGCTTTTTGTGGGGACAGCACTTGGTCTTGTGGAGTAATGTGTTTATTTCTAAATATTCATAATGGATTTCATCCAGCAACATTTTTCAATTGTGTATTATTTTTCATAGCTTCTTCCCACCTCCTGATGGTGCCACCTCCTACTGTTCTGGTGGAACTCAACTTATGCAAGTAACTATGGATGCAAAAAAAAAACCCAACCCACAAAACAACAAATATCAGGGAAGAAGTGCCCACCAAACTGTCTCTTCTTTGTTACAAAACCCCACACCTTTCCCCTTTCCTTCTCTGCCTCCTTGTGCATGCTGTCCTTTCATCAAACCAATTTCCATGGGGCTGGACCTTTGACACTATCACAAAATTATCTCTGCTCTGAGTGCTTACAGATAAAACCATCTCACTTGTATCTTTGAACCCCATAATTAGAGCTTTAGGTGTAAAAGATAGATGAAAAAAACCTGTGATCACATGATCCTAAGCACTGATCCAGTAAAAACATATTCTTGGGCTTCACATTTTTTTTATAAGTTACCTATAAACCTGTGTGTTATTTTTAAATTTTCTTTAATTAAGCTGTAACTTCATGCTGAGGAATCTTAAGATTGTTTATGTGGTCTTCATTCAATCTCTTCCAGTGTAAGTACTGTTCTTGGGAAATAACATCTGCCTCATTTACCCACCAAGCTGGACTTGCTCAGTGTCTCAGGACAGGGAGAGACAAGGCTCCTGTCAGATGTCAGTCAGCCTTTACACTGGGTGATAGAGGTGAGATGAGAAGATAAGGGATGGTTTCATGCTTAAAATGAGCTAATGCTGTGGCAAAAATGGATTCTGTTCCTGCCTGTACTGTGAAGTTCCAATTTGTAAGTAATAGTGTATTTTTCCTCTTGTGTTCTGCAGGCTTATTCTAGCAGCTAATAGAGATGAATTTTACCACAGACCATCCAAATCAGCAGAGTTTTGGGACAGCAGCAGTGAGATCCTTAGTGGTATGTATGTCTTGCTGTTTGGAGTGCTTTTCATGTCATTTATAAGGGAATCATGGGCTGGTTTTTTTTGTTACTAAGATGGTGTTACCTCTCTAATAAGAAATTGCTTGTTCCTTACAGTTCTCAGGAGGACATCTCCTAAGTTTGAAAGATGAGTTGTGCTGTTATTATCTTATTTGTGGTTTAATATACCAGTTTTGCATTTTTTTAAACTGATTTCAGTTCTAGTGGCACGGTGAAAATAGATCACATTCATTTCTCCCTCCCAAGTGATTCCTGTCACTTTGTCAGATACACTGAAGTACTTCTTAAAATAGGTGGAATTAGTTATTTCACAGACTTAGGGTCTGTAATAGTGACTTAATCATTCAACAAAGCCTCAAAAACATGAAAACTCTTTCATTTCTTATTGGTTAGTAAATTGCAGGCTAGAGAATAATTTTAGTTATTGATCCATCAGTTTATTAGCCGTTGAGTCTACATCCTGCTGAACTGATAGTACAGTCCCTCAGCTGGCTCGTTGTCCTTTGTAGGGAATCTATCTGTAGTAATTTTTAAGTATAATCGATACTTCTGCCTCTTCTCAGAAAAAGAAATGAAGCTCTGGAAGACAAAGCATTGTTTAAATGCAAGATTTTGACTTTGCAAATGCTCTTTGTTGATGCTGTGTGTGCTTGCCATTGCCAAGGAGGTCTGTAAGGATGAATTCCTCCCACTGTACTACGACTCCCTTGCTTCTGAAGTCCTGCCCAATGTTTCTGTTTCCTGCCAGACCTTCTGGATGCTGCTCCTCCTGCTGTGTAATAGTTTCAAACAAATAAACAAAAGGCTAATCTGAAAACTGAAAGGCCCTTTTATGCCCTTGTCAGCTCTGTCCATGTTTGGCATAAGGAGCTGGTATGTTCTCCATCTGGGGACTGTATTTTGTGGGAATCCCATGAATTTGAGCTCCCTTTGAGTTCATAATGTTGTGGACTTCACTCTCATGGGTCCCCCTCCCCACTGTGCGTTACTGTTACCTGAGTCTAAGATGGTCATCAGTTACCCACTTTAATTTTTTCTGGTGGTGTCTGAATGTAAACTTGCACATCACATTAACTTTCTGGGGTTTGCTTTGAGTTAACAAGCATTCTGAGCCCTCTTAAAGCTTCATCTGTATTTCAGCATATAGGCAAAGCTTTTCATTTAGCTTTTGCATTTAATTTTCTCATTGCCTCTCAACTATTATTGCAGTCAGTTGGAAAATAATAATGGAGAATTGGAGGGTGGGTAATTTAGGTGGGCTTGTGTCACTTATCCAGAAAAACAGGCTTCTGCCTACTGCATTTTATCCAGCCTGATGACAACTCAGCATTTGCATTAAGAAATTCTGATCTAAGCTTGAGATTTTTTAAAACAAATTTAATAGCCTAACTCTTATTTATTCCATTAGGTCTGGATATGGAGGAAGGAAAAGAAGGTGGGACATGGCTGGGAATCAGTAAGAAAGGCAAGATGGCAGCCCTGACAAACTACATGCAGCCAAAGATTGACAAAAATGCAAAAGGAAGAGGTATGGAAGAGTTGAAATAGAAGGAAAAAAAAGAGAGTGAACCAGCAAGCCCTGGTGCCCCAGTAAAACAGTGATTATTACAGTATTAATTTTCTTAACACAGCTTTATGGGCAAAGAGAATGTTTATGTGCTGTAAACAGAATTTATGAATGGGTGGATTTGAGTACCTGTGTGAGAAACTTGACTTGGATAATGATTTTCTGATCAAATAAAAGTAAAATAAGATGTAGTGCCTAGAGCCTGAAGTTACATTCAGACAAGAAATGCAGCACCGTCTCCTCTTGAAAATAATTCTAATTAACAGGCAGAACAAGTAGCCAAGCATTGAGCTAGATTTAGATTACAGTAGACTTTTTAAAATGTTCCTGTTCAAATACCTGTGTCAGGGAATCAATACAACTTGAGTTATGCTGGAGGTGGCCTAAGACATTATTATAGTCTCATCTTCCCCCAGATCAGAGGAGCAGAAATAATAGGAAAAACTCTCTTTTAAAGAGGGTGTTCCAAAGAGCATATCTGTGGGGTTTTTAAAGTAAAAACAGGTCTGTTTGTAACTGTCAGAAGCTGCTGCATTGGGAATATATTGTAATGACAAAAGACATTAGACAGAGAAAACAAATGAGCCATGTCATTTGTATTTCATTTTAGGGTCATATATCAGGGAAATGAAGCAAGACAAGAAAGAATTTGTAAGGTGGGAGGAAAGGCACATCCAGTTTAGAATATGAATTCTGTAGAATTTTTGACCAAGAGCTTTTGACTGAGTTCTTCAGAGTAAAAGTCAAGCTCTTGATATGAGCATGGTACAGTGACATAAGACTTGTAAAGGCTGCTGGGTTTGATTTTGGGTTTTTCCCCTCTGTTCCAGCCTGCTGGCAACGGAAATCTTCTATCTTGCTGTTTGTTTTACCAGGCCTGTCAGGATAGTGAGCTCACACTAGTTGCTCTGTGTACTTCTCTTTCTCAGGTGCTCTGGTAACAAACTTCTTGACTGCAGATCTGGACAGCTACTCTTACTTGAAGAAAGTTTCAGTGGAAGGACATCTTTACAATGGTTTTAATTTGTTAGCAGCTGACTTGAAGTAAGTTTATGAAACACCACAGTTCAAATGTCACAGGGAGCAGTGTTGTACCTGTGCATCATAGCACAGAAGTGTGTCCATACAGAAGCTTGTCACAAACTCAAGTTAGAGCTCATGTTTTTTGCTAATTGCCATGTAAGGTCCTAATGTTAATGTAGTTATCATTTCCTGTGTTATTTTTTTTATCTTTCAGACACTGAAGGACTATCTTGTATTCTAATCATTGCTTCCCACAGAACATTTTGTGATTGCCTGATGGGCCACAGCCAGTCTTTTCCCTGAGGGTTCTGTGGCTTGTGTTCTGGGAAAATAAAACCTTGGCTCCATAATTTCTCAGGCACCTTTTTTCTTCTGAGAGGTGCTGTGGCAGGATTAAAGTAGCTGAAAGCTTTCAAGCTGTCATTCCTGTCAGAGTGGCTGTGTCATTAATCTTTCCTGAAAGATTAAAAATCAGCATGAGAAAATACATTGACTTGAAGTTTCTGTAGCTGAAGAAAGGGCGTTGGGTACTTGATTATAGTCAATGTGGTTGGGACAATCCTTTCCACTGGATGTGCATGTGTGTCAAACCACCAGTCCATATGCTGAGTGCTTTTTGCATTATGCCTGACTGAGAAGAATGGGAATCCAGGGCTGGGCCGTGGCCAGGCCACGTGTCAGCCCCAGGTGGACCCATCCCTGACCACAGGCACACACAGACTGCCTGGAGCTCACACTGCTTTGGCACACTTTCTGCAGAGGCATTAATCTTACCAGACATCCTGATGGTGCAGGGCCTTCTCCACTCAGCTTCTCTGTCTGCTTCTGGGAAGCCACATACACTTAAAGAAGAAGGTCAGAGTGTAACTGTTTTAAGTGGGAATAATTTCCAGCACCCTCTCACTGACTGGCCTTGTGTTTACATTTTTCACTTCCTGCATTAGACCACCTTCAGCTGGTGGTTCAGACTTATAGGTCAGCTCTTCCCTGCTCTCCCACTTTCCTACGAGTAGATATTGAAGTAGATTTGATTGATGTTATTTAAGGCAGTCATTTCTATGTTGGCCCTGTTTGTTTATTCCTCCATGCTGGGCTGATAGGGAATTGTGTGTTCAATTGAATAGTCTCTCCATGGTGATACAGATCGTAATTCCTTGCTGAGTCTCACTCTGAAAGCTCTGTGTGTTGATTAATTTCTCAGTTTTGACATGTCCTTAGCCTTGGATACTCAAATGAAATGAAATTCTTGCCAAGCTAATGATGCAGAGCAATTTCAATAAGATTTGTAAACTTGTCATTTTAGGAAATTAGAATTACTCCTGAGAGAAATGTAGTATATGAATGAAAGCTACTTCTCTATGTAAATAGAAAATGTTATTGTAGTTGATGCAATTTTGTTGGGCCATGTTACTGTTTCAAAATAAAGATTGAAGACTATTCTTAACATGTTCTTCCATTCTGTAACAAATAGTGATTGGCTCTGTTAAAGTGTGTGAAATGGAGAGGAAACTCAAATTGAAAGTTTCAGTGAAGCACTAGTGGGGAGGGCTGTATCTGAGCACATGATATTGCTGACTGTAAGCAGCACCTTTAGAGATTTACAATGTTTGAGTTTTCAGGTCCACCTTGCAGAAAAGAAATGTTTATCTTCTGTCTGTATTATTATTATTATGACAGTAGGCCAGACACACATACAGTGATGTGAGAAGGAGAGCTGGAAACAAGTACACAGGTTGGAAAATCTCAATGTTTATTTCCACATTGTTGTGGACTCTTTTTTCAAAATGCATGGGTTTTGACACTTTTAGTGTAATAATCTGTTTGCTCTGTGGCATCTCTCGATGGCAATTTAAACACCCTTGATTCCTTTTTTTTAAGGAGACTATTTAATACTTTTATTTTTCTAATTTTTCAGTTTATCATCTTGGTCAGGAATATTTATGCTAAACATACTTTTATGTTGAATATATAGCATATGGCAAACATTGTCTGGAATCTTGTGCAGCTGCAAAATTAGCTTCTAGGCAAGCAGGGTTGCCTCTCCCCCAATTCTGACTATCAGTAGGTCTGATTAGAGAGGAGCAAGGTCAAGGTTTCAGAGACTGGAGTGGTCTCTAAGTACATGTCTGCTTAAGATGTGTAGCAGTTTTCCTTCTTTCTCCATTTGTGGTAGTATCTGAAGACAGCTGCTTTTGTTGATGATCAGGACATCATTTCTGTCCTGGGGAAACCTGTATTTATGTCCAACAGATCTGTTTGCTGTAGTTACTTAGACTTTCATGGGCACTTCAAACTTCTGTCAGGGCTGAAGTGGCAGCATCTCACCTGTGTTCTTACTGCCAAGTGTGTCATACAGACTGCCCTGAAGGACAAATGGAATTGGCAGCTTCTTGTCACTCTCCCAGCAAGTTTAGAGTCTCTGACAGGTTGTCACTTAGAGCCCATATAGTTTATGTGCAATACACCCTGTGTAACAGGAGTGAATCACTTTCTGCATGAGGAACAGACAAATTGTCCCTTACAAAACAAGTCAGCTGGAGGGGATGCAGAGAAATGCCTTGCAGGTAAGCTTTTCTGCTCTCCCCTGTCACAGCCAGCTCTCAGTCCCTCCAGGGAAAATAGGAAACTCTGCCATCACCTGTGGGCTGTTCAGTCAGTGTGGCTGTGTGGGAAGGACTTGACTGCACTCCAGAGATTAGATTTAGGAGCTTTCCCAGTGAACAGTGAATAGGGTCAGAGTGCTGCTGTGGAAAGAATGTGGGTGGTCATCATGATTGCTCTGTGGGCTCATTGACATTTCTCCTCATGCACTCCTAGTCCTAATATAATAGCACCTTTTGTACACCTGCCTTGCTTCTTGTGGCTCCCTCATGTAAATGAGGTGTCCAGGTACTTCTCTGTGTTCTGAAATATTTTTGCATAGCTCTTCAGTCATTTCCAGTGGATGGATGGATGGACAGTCAAAAGGAGGAAAGAAGCTTCTGAAAAACTTTTTCTCTCTCTCCTCTGGTGTCAGCATCTGCCTGGCCCAAAATATAGAGACAACACCAAAGATATGTTTAGACACGGACAACAAAATCAGAGTAGTGCTTTAAAGCAGACTTTATATGCTGTGAATACCTGGCAGAATTCTTTTTACCATTTTATTTTATGGTAGGTGGTGTGTTTGGGCTATGGAGTAGGTGGTTTGGTGTTTGCTTGTTTGTTCTTAGCTTCAGAACAGAAAAAGTTTTCTGATTAGCTCCTGACCATTGAAGAAAAGAAAATTAATCTGTGAACTGTACTACTTAGTTGAAACTAGTGTTCAGCATTTCAAGCTGCCAATTTCATCTCTTGTCCTTGCACAAAAAATACATGCAGACATTGTTCATAAAACAATCCAATGTCCTCGTCTGTAAAATATTCAGCCTGTTAGCAGAGAGAGCTCAGTGCCCAGGGGAGTGATCCCTTGGTGATAACCACATGCTGTGGAGCTTCACTGCCTCTACTTCTTTCTTTCCCTCTTGGTAGATGTTTTTGGTAAACATGCCTTGAAGCCACCTTGGAGCTGAAGCAGAGCAGGGGAGCAGAAGGACATTGCTTCTGTTTCACCAGCATTAAGGAGCTGCATGGCTTTCATGTTGCTGTGAAGGTTCTGTTACTACTGAGATTTATGCTGCCTAGAATATTTCCTGGAACTTTTATTATTGCTTACATTTTTTGACAGAATGATGTATCTAAAAGCATAATTTTTATGCAGTTTTAGTTTCTTTCTGCTGTCAGCTATGGCTGGGATTTAAAAATAAGTCTGTTGGGCCCTATTGTCATCACTTTAATTATGCCTTTATTGCTTCTCCAGTGAAATTGGTATCTGTACTTGTAAAGCTGGGAGGGAAGAGAATCTGAGTATGGGCCAGGGTTTTGAGGCTATTGCTGTGATCAAGCTTACAGTGATTTGTTTTCATCTTGGCTTCTGCCTTGATGTTCAGTACTACATATCTGTAAACAGTAGGAAGGGAATAGGCAGAGCCAAATGACAAAAGGAAGAGGAGCTGACTGGCACAGTGAACTAAATTTTGAAAGTATCCCCCCTTCAGAAGTCTCTTGGGAGGCTTCAGACTTCTTTTGACAGAAGGCAGCAGCAGTGTTGCAGTGGAGGTAAGTGCAAACACACATCTGGGGGAATGTGGAAACGATAAGGTACAGATGTGCTGGATTAGTGATCCTGCAGTTTGTGTGTATTCCCCATCTTTTTGTTAAACTCCAGGGGACCTTGTTACTGAATTTGTCAGTCACAAAAATCTCAGAACAGATGCTGGATGATAATATTCTTTCACATAAAAAGCCATTGCTAAGGGGAGCCAGCATGCAGTCACATCTGTGGCAGGACTTGGACAGCTGTGTCCAGGGACCTGCTTGGGCCATTTGCCTTCCCATGTGACACTGTTCTGAGACCTCAGGTGATAACAATTGCTCTGAACTTTTCTCTTAGTAAAACTTTTACAGCAGGTGCAGGTTCAACAATTTGAAAAGAGAGTAGTTCATGCACCAATATAATAGTTTCAGGTTGCTGCTAATAGAATATGTTTTTCTTCCACCTGTACTTTTCAGCAGCACTTTCTCATGTTCATTGAAAGCCTGTATTTCCCTGCTTTATTGTGTTGAATAATAATAGTTTAAACCCCCTTTTGTGTCTGATTAAGAAAACACAACTCTTTTAATAGATTCTGTAAATGGGTTGCATAGACCAGTTAATGTGTATTAGTGGGACAGAAATTTGTATCTCAAGTGATAAAGGAAAGAAAATTCAGGTCACGTGTTGTGTTTTCCTTCTATTTTGTTTCAGCTGCTTTTGTTATGGACTGTCTAGTGATTCCCAATGCAAATACTCCAATTGGGGTAAAGAAACAAATTCACCAACATACCTTTGTGTTGTTGATGCACAGGAATATCCCTGGCAATGCATGCACGTGAAAACTCTAGCAGAGACTAATCAAAATCTTCAGTGCTTAAGAATTAGAGCCAGAACAGGAAAGGAGGATCCATATCCAACCCAGCTGTAACAAGAGCATGTGAGTGGTCATGGTTCTAATGTGGGCAGAGAGTTCAGGTGATCAGTAAGTCTTGAGATCAACACTAAGATTGAGGAGAAAAACAAAAATAAGGAAAAGAAATTTCTTTTAAGCCACTAGAGAGAAGTTCAGAAAATATCACTTTTATTTTAACAGTGGATAAATTGTAGGTTGAATAACTGAGGACTTCTTACATGATATTTAACAATGAAAGCAAAAATATACAAATACCACCTATAATTACTGTCTTCTACCTATGCTGAAGAGCTTGGACATTTTTCTGTGAGACATCAGAAAAGTCTCATGGGTTTGGGAGGAGGAAGAGTAGTGCACAGAGAAAGGCAGTTCTGTTTTCACTTTATGGTTTTTTATTTTTTATCCCTCTCCTTGACTCTTCTCAGTTGTATAATTAATAAGCTAATATTTCCTTCTTCATTTGGCTGTCTTGCAAAGGATGCTGGAGAATATCTTGCAGAATGGCTTTTCAAGAAGAATATAAACAGCTGAATCAGGAGTGTGTTGCTTGTTATCAAGGTTTGAGTAGCAGATGCAAAGTTATGCAGAACAATTCAAGTTTCAGTACATCATTAATGAGATTGCATTGTATTTACTCTGAGTCTTATCAGGTCACAGATATTTCCTTTTATCTTAGGAAAAAATGAGGAGCTGGAAATAGTTTCTCTACTGTATTATGTTTTATGCTGCTTAATCCAAATTCAATCTTAACTCCAGGTTTAGTTTGTTTGGGTTTTTTCTTTAATTCAGAAAGCCTATCTGCTGTCTAAAGAGTTGGAACTTGGGAGACAAACTAAAACCTGAATAATGGTCAGAATGTGTCTGTTGGTAACTGGAATAATACTCTCTTCAATTGTGAACAAGTAAATCACTAGGGGGAAATAGAGAATTAGAAGATGTCTTTGCTGTATTCTGGAAAATTAAAAAGAAAAGCCAAACCCCACAAACTGGTAGCAATCTGAGGAATCACTATTCCATGTCAGATGGTGGGATTGAGGGATCCTGAGAGTGAGCCATCTAATGGCAATCCATTTCCCAGGACACACAAGCCTTCGTGATGACCCTATTTCCTTCTCAGTTGGTTTGGTGTTTGTGGTGTCAGTGTGACTGTGTAGGTCTCTGCTGTTTGGATGTGCTGATGCCATCTCAGTGAAGTGAGAGCTGTTGGCAGTGTTGGGAGCTGTGTTTGAGGGCTGTGCTCTGTGCACAGGAGAGCTGCAGCCACTGCCTCCAGTGAGAGAGAGCTCCCACCCAGCAGCTGCAGTTAGCTGAGAGCAGCCTGACAATGCACATGTGTCCCCTGAAGGACCCAGCTGTGTCCTTGGACATTGCTCTAAGTGGGCCCGCAGTTCCCTGCTGCCAGCTCGGACAGCCCACAGCAGTGAGCATCTGAGAGTGCAGGAGGGCTTCAAAAGAGGTGATGGGCAAAAGGTTGCTTGCTGTGATGGACAGTTCCTTTGTTTTAACGTGCCTCCTTCTCCCAAGTAACTAAATCTCCAGTTATCCAGATTTTTGTTGTTAAGCCTGGCTGTCTTCCTTGCAGAAGTTACGGATTTTTCCTGAAGTCTACTGCAGTTCTGTTTAAAAATGATAATGGTACTTTGTGATAGTGGTGCAGCTAATACAGTATTTCAAGAGGAGCAGAGTAATAAAACTCATCAATTAATGTCTGGAACAGACACAGGAGTATCAGTGGGAGAAACATCTTACTGTGCTTGAAGATTGCATGAAATTAGAACGTAATCAAATATAGAAGCTGATGGCTTTTCAAGGAGAAATTCTTATTTATATTTTTCAGTACCACCAAAGGAGATGTAATTTGCTACTATGGAAACAAAGGAGAACCAGACCCTGTTTTCCTAAATGCTGGTAGGTTTTCTTTAGAAAGGTCTGAGTATTGCCTTTTAGGTAGTTGTGTATTGTTCTAGCAGCTTAGCTAGTTAAGTATTGTCTTCACTGACTGCTTCTTTGCATTCTTTAAAAAAAATTAAATGTCCTTGAATTAATTTAAGTATTAACTAATACATTTCAGTAGTTCATTAAAAGTTCTATCCATGGCAGTGTACCCACCTGCACTGCAGTTAAGGGGATGCTCCTTTGGTAACTGTGGCTAAAGACAGAAGTCTTGTCTTGAAGAAGAGAATTTTCAAAGGGTTTGACCCTAACTCCCTTACCCAGGACTTTATGACATACCTGCAGGTAAAGATTAGCTGGGGAACCACTTATAGTTTATTAAAATGTTTGAAATCTGTAATGACAGCTCAAATCCCCAGAACACACTTTCCAATTAAATTGGGTTTTGTGTGTATGTAGGAATATATGGATTGAGTAATTCTTTGTTGGATACACCATGGAAGAAGCTTCAATATGGGAAGCAGCTTTTCACAGAAGTTGTCAAGAGAAGTGAAGACCTTACCAAAGAAGACTTGGTGAAGGAGCTTCTTACAGTGATGAATAATCAAGAGCCGTAAGAACATGATAGCTGGAGTTTACTGAAAATACCGTATGACCCGTTTAAAAATCGCATATAGAAACTGTTTGGACAGAAGAAAAGCTTTAGTCTTAGGTTAATTGACTAAAGTTGGGTAATGAAGGGCAATAGTAGTGTTCTTTCTCTCCACAGAGTCTGACTTTCAACAGTATTGCTTTTTAAGCAGAAGACACAGTGAATGTTACTACTGCAGTCTTAGTACTCAGCAACTGTACACTGGTTTCTCTGAGCCCTGTTCTTTTAAAGATTGCATTTATCTAAGTAAGGGCAGGGAGTGCGGGACTAGGGATGTGTCCATTGCTGTGAGCTTTCTGGAGGCTCAGGTAAGGTTCAGTTTGTTACTGCACACAGAGAAAGCACTTACATAGAATCATAGCATGGTGTGAGTTGGAAAGGACCTTCAAGGTCATCTTGTTCCAAACCCCTGCCTTGGGCAGGGACGCCTTCCACTAGCCTAGGTTGCTCCAAGCCCCATCCAGCCTGGCCTTGAACACTTCCAGGGATGGGGCAGCCACAGCTTCTCTGGGCAGATGAGAAGGTGGTGAGCAGGTTTGTGTGAGCAGCTGGTCTGTGTGGCTACTCAGGGTGGAGGAACAAGCCATTTTCAAAGTACAGCCAGCTGCCTTCCTCAAAAGTACTGTTGTTTTCAGCTAAGTGGGGGAAGGAGATCAGGAATTATTTGCACAATTCAGCTGTAGGCCTCTGGTCAAGGAGGTTCCCAAGAGATGAGTTGGACATCTGAGGAAGGTTCCTGCACTCACAGCCGGCTGCACAGTGAACCTGAGCCCAACAGCTGGATGGTTAGAAGTAAAGAAGGTGAAACCTTTGCAGTGTCCAGACATGGAGTAGGGTAGAGGAGGTCCTGTGGTCTAAATTAATATTGTTGCTCACCATCCAGTAACTTTCATGTTTAGGTTGACTTCTACCTGTCTGGGGAGGGATTGTGTTGAAGCAGAGCCGTTTCTGGTATATAGATGCAGTTTCCCAGCTTTATCAGTGGTTTTTCAGTGGTTCAAAAGAAATGTTTACATAAGAACTCAGACATCTGAGCAATGAGTAGTAATTGGAAAGGCTGCTAAGCTGTCTTAATTGCTTTTTTTTCATCTGCTGTCAGATCAAGTGATTTTTTAAAAAAATTGTCATACTTCACACCTTTTACTAGTAAAAAGACAAAGGTATAAGATACAATGTAGTCCAAATGATCTTGTCTTAATGTTCAGTAATTCCTTATTATCTAATCTGAAACCATCTGACTGTGAAATGGAAATATTTACTTACAAAAAGCAATATTTAAAACTAAGTCTGTAATCTTTCCAAATCACACTTCAGGATGAAATGATCTTTTCATAATAAATATGAACACATGGATATGCACTAGCTTTGAACTTTCTTAGAATACCCTATTTCATCTTACTTTGTGATCACTCTGTGTGTGCATATTACATACAATTCCCTTCTCTCCTGATGGAAATGGGGTTTTGTCCTTTACCCATTCTCTTCTGCCTTTGACTGTGATATCAGGGATATCCCACAACTGCTTCCAGTTTAAGAGGTATGAATGTCTCAATATTGGAGAATGTTAATTTTTTTTAAACTACTTTGTTACTTCTTGCAGTCAGTTACCAGACCCTGCAATTGAAGCCCAAGGGAAGGAATACATCCGTCCCATCCTGAACAAGTACGCCGCTGTCTGTGTTCGCTGCCCAGGCTACGGCACAAGGTAAAAACATTCAGAGCCAGAAACACTGTGCTGGATCAAAGCACATCCCACATCAAAATTACACCACTATAAGTTTTAATTCTGTAGTGACCACTGTAATTTTTTGTTCCATCTCTTAATCTAGTGTAATTCAGTAAGGTATTTCCTTGCTTGGTGTTTGAGTGTCTTAGATTTGCTACTGTGGAGCATTTTATGCACACATTATTGGTTCATCTTTGATGGGGAGTGTGACACAGCATTAATGTGGCCAAGATAATACAGTTCTTCTGTTTCCCCAATGCAGTAGCAGATCTGAGCACCTCTAACTTTGATGTTATCCAAGATACTGCAGAACATTTCTCTCCCACGAGCAGGAATTGTGTCATCTGCATAGCTAAATCAGAGGTTTATTCAGACCTGGCATTGTAAAATGGATCTGCCACTTTCATACATTAAAATCCTATTACTCTTGTTCAGAAGAACATACATTTCTACTTCTGCCCTACCTAATGCTGCTGGTTTTACTGAGATAGTCTCACTTTCTGTTCAAACTGTTCTACCAAAACTGCAAGAAGAATAGAATAATGCAATACATCTTGCATTTATTCCTTGTGGGACAAAATTACAGGTGAACCCTGTTGTTGCTGGTAGGGAATTCCTACTCTAAAAGTGTGGCAATGATTTTTTCAGATTGGTCTCTGGCATAGTCACCCACAGTGTTTCCACTGTAGAGATGTGAGTTGATAAGCAGACAGTGCTTGCTTGCTGTAAGCATTTTAAGTTGGTATTCTAAGAGAGAGATACTCAGTTTTTGCAGTGGTTTCCATAAAATGTATTAGAAAAACATTTTAAATATAGGATAATGAAGACTTAACATGGTAAAAAAGCTTCTTTTTCCTCTTGTTTCAAAGATTGGAGTCCAGCTATTTCAAAAGAAAGTGGGATAACTTGGTAAAAATACTGACCTTTACTGGTGAATTAGAACTGTATTTCAAGTCTTCCCTACTGCTATAATTGTATGCTCAGACTTATCTTTCCCTTAGCAACAGGGTTTTATGAAAAAAGATTGTTAACTGGGCCTCCTGAGGAAATGAAGCACTTTTTTATAGGAGTGAACAACTGTGGAGTGACTTGGGGAAGGTCATCACTTCAGGATGGTGGAAAATCCCTACTGTCTGTCATCCCTCTGTGTCACAGTACTGCCCTGTCCATGGAGGAATGACAGCATGCACAAGGCAAAGTGGCACAGATGCATGACTGGAATCTGCTTTTCATGAAAACAGATTTCCTCTTTGGAAGGTTCCAAGAGAGAGAAAACTTTTTCTGTGTTCATCTATCAGTGTGCTGTGATAATAATTAATAATGCTTAAATCTCAATGGACAATTGATTTGAAAGAGGGGAATGAAGAGAGTGCTATTAATAGGAATAACCCTACAGGGTACATGTAGGCTGTGAAGTAAAACTTAGTTTTAACTACTTCTTTCTGACTGGATTACTTTGCACCGGGTTTGACTCTGCAATGAGCAGCTTTGTGTGTCAGCTGCTGCAAGTGCAGGAGGGAATCAAAGAGGTGGAGCAGCTAAGAATCGACTGAAAATGCCCATTTGAACTTGCCAGGACAATTTCTGCCCCGCTAAGGTGATGATGTTGTGGTCAGGAAAGGACAAAAAGAAGAGTTAAAACATTTGGTAACGAGGGATATGATGGACACAAGGCTTAACCCTCCTGGTGTGTGGTTGCAGGACGAACACGGTGGTGCTCATCGACTCCGAGGGACAGGTGATTTTCACCGAGCGCAACATGATCAACGCCGACGTCAACCGGTGGGAAACGAGCACCTACGAGTTCCAGCTGCACAGCTAACAGCTTTCCACACCAATGCTTTGTAATAACAGCAGGAAGAGAACAAGCCATTAAGCTCTAGTAAATGTTTTGTGCCAGCCTCCACACGCTAAAAATAGCACGGGAAGCAAAAGTTGAAATCAACTGGTAGCGTACAGGTATCAGCCTCACAAATGCTTTGGGTAAAACCAGATGGAAAAACTGGTTTTACATTAAGTAGCAACTTACAATCAGAAATAATTTCTTTAATATGACCATGCCTTCAGGGCAAGGCCATCTTTGTCCAGGACAAAGTCATTGCCTTTTTGTGGGTGTGGTTGAGTATTTTAAAGACGTTTTAAGTAGACTTTTAACTTTTCAGTTCTGATGGGAGGAAAACCTTTGCTGCTTTTATTGTTACATATGAAGGTTTTACCAAATTTTGCTTTTCCTTCAACATGTGCTGTTAAGATTGTACAGCTGGTGCCAGTGTGCTTTACATGAATGTATGTTATCCTGGTAGCATTAAGTGTTTTAGTCACATTTTAACTTCTCAGTAGTGCCATGGTGCAATGTTCTACCTGGGGAGGGCAGAGCAGGGGGATTCTTTACATTGGTTTTCCTATAGATAGCACAGCAATATATCTTACTTCTAAAACTTGGTCTGAGAGTAGATAGGAAATTTAGTTTAGTCTCTGTTCATGTTTACTGAAAGAGTCATGGGAGTAGAATTGCTTGCCTTGGACCAGAATAGAACTGAAGTTGTGACACCCTGTTTCCTGATAGTCTAATTAACAATACTGGTCTCGATTCTTTCTTGCCCAGCAGGCAGGTAAGGAATAGGTACCTGTTTGCAAACAGAAGCTGAATATGAGGTTTACATATATCAGCTGTTTTGTACATATGCAATTTTGCTCTCATTTCTTTATTGGTATAATATTTTAAAGCTTGAAGTGATTGATAATAGATTTTTAGTAAAAAATAGCAATATGTTATAAGGTGGCGTTATTGCACTTTTATATTGCTGAAAAAGCTGGGTATTAAGATGTACTTCCTATGTTCTAACACCTGTGAATTAAAAAGCTATTTAAATGCATGTTTTTTTCAATTATTCAGTGCCAGTGTAGGTAATAGGAGATTCTAGCTAATATCAGGATATTTGAAACCCTTAAGTTATTTTGCTGCTGTTGATGTTCTGTTTTGACTTACTTTGAATACTGAATATTAAATTAGTGGTGGAACACTGCTATTTTTTTCCCTCTAGATATGCTATCTGTATTATTTTCACAAACCTCTGATTTTAATTAATTATTACAAAGTAGCCAGATTTCTGATGAAAATTCTGAGCAAGCTGCGTCTTTCAAAGATCCACAGCTGTGCTGCTCTACTCGATTCTTGGGGAGGCAGCAGTCAATGAGACTTGCCATTGAGGTGAAGTACTGGGAAAGGCCATTCCCAGATTTTTAATTGCCAGGAGATGCTAAAGCAGCAATGAGGCAGTTCTGTCCTTTATACTTGCATATTTAGGTGCCTCCCAGAGAGCAGGACTGCTTGTATGACAAGTCACAGCCTGTTAATTCAGCACTTTGTAAGTGACTTTTTGCCCACCTTGATTGCAAGATGATCAGTGGTCGTGTTGGGTTGTACCTGGTTTCCAGCTCAGAGCCTTCCACACTGTCCTGAGCTGCAGGAAATGATTAGCCCCTGTTTCATTTTTGGATGAATGTTCAAACCATATATTTGCATGAATTAAAATGTTATTTTTAGATGCAAAGAAGTAACTATAGCTGTCTTAAATTTGAGTTTGACCAATGCACATTTAAAAATAAAGCTATGTCTCCATGACTTGCTCTTACTGAGAGTTTGCATAGCAAACTTTTTAATGTCTTAAGAAAAAAAATCACCATATTCGAACAAGACATTATCTTTGAAGATGTTATCTTAAAGGCAAGCAAAATGCTTACATGCAATTTCTTGCTAAAAGCATTTATCAACCTTAGTTTTTATAGCAGTCCTGTAATAACATTTATTCTTACCTTTTTACATACAGGCAAAAAAAAAAAAAAGACAAGTCAGAGCTTAGCTGTAAAAACAGATTATAATCATGCATTTTGCTTTACTTGAATAAAAAAAAAAAATCTGGGATTTGCCTTTTCTAACAAACAGCAGAGAGCACAAACCTTGCATGTTATTTTTTTATCATGGCAGAATAGTTAACAGAGAGAGCATTGAGAGTTTTGTTATTGGCTTCAGTGGAAACAAGATCAGGACTGCAGTGCAGATCTCAGCAAGTGGTGCTTGTCCATAGAAATGAGCAGGTATTTGTGAAGTGCATAATCTACTCTGTGCAAATAATAGTTGCAGTGAATCTGCTGGAACAAGTAACATTAACAAAGAAAGTGTTTTATTTTTATAAAAGTATTTTTAATAATAAAAGGGAATTTTAAATATAAGTTTTAAAGCATATTAAGGAAAAAAGTGTATATAAGAAACATTTCATGGTGTTTTACTAAGTTTGCTTATACATATCATCTCTTCAAAGTCTTAAACTTGCAAGAGATTTTTCTTTCCTGACTTTTTCTCTGTTGGAATGGTAGTGGAAGAAATTTTCAAATATCTATAAAGACTCAATTATGGGTTTTTTTGCTTTAAATTGTGTCATAATTGTTGTTTACGTGTGTGTTCAAAAGTAGAATCAGAATAAAGTCAATCTGGTGAGCAGTCTTTGTCGACATTAATCGATCATGTATTTTTGCACATATGTTTATGTTTGTTTGCCTATATGATAAGATGAAGTAAAATCTTTCATGAGTATTAGCCATGGGAGAGCTGTAAGTTAAGCCTATTTCTGATGCTTAACTCCTTTTTCAGGGTGCTGTATTTTATGTTGTGTTGTGTGTGTTGGGTTTTTTACTTCTCTGCTGTTGCATGGTTGTCTTACCCAGGTAAGAAATTGGAAAACATTTGAAACAAAGGAAAGAACAAAACTAATGCTTCCTTAGGGTAAAGGGGAGCTTCAAAAAATGCTGCTGAAGGGCAGGAATCCAGGTTCACTGTGGAAAAAGTCAGGATCCTGGGCAGACCTGAGGCTCTTGTTACCCTGAGTTGATGCTGCCTTAAATGTTCTGCTGTGGTGGACACTGCAGGGGAGGTGGAATTGTCTCATCTCCATTAGTAGCTTGATAAAATACACCTGAGCAGGCCAGAGTGTGAGTTGGGCTTCAAACAAACACAAAAATATTGATAAGACTTAGAATGCTGTGAAATACTAAGCAGTAACAAGGCAATAATTAGAGTATCTTACATTTTTAAATGTAGCCTGTGGAACTTAATGCCCTTTCATGGCTTAGGAAGCATCCCTATTTATATGGACTATTAGCTAGCAGGAATTAGTTTTATATCATTCAGATTCACGTAATAGAACATTGCTGATGTCCTTCATCTGGTTCATTTTCTGCAGAGAAGTCTTGTTGATAGCTTCTGAGCATGTGGGAGATAGTCTTGACTTGGGGAGAAGAGAATCTCTAATGTAATCAGATGGAAAGGCATAAGCTCTGAGAATTACCAAATCCACCAGTATGACTCATGCTGTGAAATGTAGGTTAAGGTGAATGGAGTGAAGAAATGTTGAATATATAATATGTATATAAATATTTTATTTGTAACATCCTATATGAGGAACTTAGAAACTGAGTGGAAAAGACAGTGTTACAATAACATGCTCAAATGTGCCATATCATTTAAAACAGAAGACATAAGGACTGAACTTAGGATTGTAGATGAGGGAGAAAGGTAATAACTAATGTAAACTTTTATATTAAGTAGGATAGCCCAAAATGGCAACCCATTTAAGTCATACACAACATGAATGGTAAAAAAAAGCAATTTGTCTGCTGATTTACATCAAATGCTTGTGTCTTTGTACTTGAAAGAAAAAGGGAGAAAAACAAATGAAAGCTAAAACCAGATCAGAAGCTGGAGAAGGGAAGGGGAGGAGAAGGCCATCCTCAGGGTAGCAGAAAACACAGTGATGTTCAGTTTATGAACTCATTCTTTTTGGGGCCTGTGAGGACAACAGTGCCAGGTAAGTCAGGTGCCTTTCAGGCTGCCCTGTGGGGCTGGGGGAGTGTTTTGGATGGATATCTCAGCTGGCACAGCAGCCCTTACAGAGCCCACCTCAGCCAGTAACCAGAATGTGTAAACACATCGATTTCTTCTGTTCGGTGGAGAAAACCACTTTTCAGACATGAATGAAAATGTGTTAAATAACAAACTGAGAAATATGTGAAGCCAGTAGTGTCTCTTCCTGTGGTACAACATTATAATTGGTATTCAATGATTGAGGCTTTTGCCTCTGTTAAAGGGATGTACTCTTTCAAGAAAAAGGTGAATGAGAAGCTGATTTTTTTCCTTCCCTCTATGAGCTCTGCTGTGAACAGCTACCCGAAATAACCACAGAGCTGAGGTTGCAGATGCATTATCCATCTGCTGTTTGTCATGTCTCACTGGAATGACTGGTATTTAGAGAGGAATTAACTGTCCTTTCAATTATGGATGGGTCTGCATTAGCAGCTTGCTTTGATTGCTGGTGCCCCTACATGGTGTTGCTGATAGTCCCTATCACACTGCCCATTTCAAGGCAACTTCAGGTCACAGGGTCTAGGCAGATTTCAGGTGGATCAGAACTTGTAGGAGTGCTTGGGGGATGCACAGAGTGTTCCCCAACAGGTCCTAGGCTTAACCTGAAACAAAATCGAAATGCATTTCACATGCAGGCCAAGTACTCAGCACCAATTGTTTTGCTGTACAAATCTGCTGTACCTGCAGATGCAGCATGTGAGAGATGTGTTGTATCAGTATCCTCACAGCATGGCAGTTGCAAATGTTCCTGTTTTCTCCAGCAGTATATTATGCCAGTCAAGTCTGAGTTCTGTCTTGGTGTAATATGCATGAGTTTAGACTTGACAATGCCGTCCCAGAATGGCAGTTACATAAAAAACAACCCTACCAGCACGGCTGTGCTCTCAGAACCATAACTTACTTGGCCTCTGTTGGGGAAAACAAAGCTACTGACATTTATGGGTTTGCTTACATAAGTGTAACTGCACCTGGACTCCTGACAGCCCCAGATTATGCTCCTGATTCATGTCTGTGCTGCCAGCATTGCACAGAGCAGACCAAGGCACTGGAGCAGCAGCTTCTTAGCTGAAGTTCCCACAAAGTGTGTACAGCAAAGTGTGCCTTCTTACCACAAGTCAGAATTAGAAACATCACGATATATGAGGACTCAGGAGAAAAGTTGCCACGCACCAGAGGTCGAGGAGAAGCCAGAATGTTTGAAGTGGTGGTCAGTGGAATACTATAGCCCTTGTGAAGTAACCAAGATTGATTTGGAGGGTTAGTTTAACTGATAGAGATGCATGATGTGAAAGCAGCCACAAGGTTGGCTCAGTTTACCTTTACAAATAACAGATAAATGTTGCCTGCTTCAGAAAAGGGCTCCAAACTATTTGCATGAAAGGACCTGTAGAAAGAAAAGTACGAAGACTGGTATTCTGTCCCACATGGATGTTATTTCATTGTTTCTCTGATACTCCCCATAGATAAATTGTGTGTATTTAGAAATGCAGGATTTCCAGCCCTAGGAACAAGTTTGTTCTCTGTATCAAGAACAAACAAGGGTAGCCTTGGTCAATGTAGGATAGCACCAACCCAGGTCCAAGTGGCAATTGCACAGAATTTTACTTCTAAGTGGCTTGTGCTGTCCAGTTTCTAATGTGAAGGTCACTTGGTTACTTTAAAATGGACATCTCTTAAGAAAAAAAAAGAAATTCCAGATTTGGATGCAAAGCTGTTACTTTTTATTTGACCTTAGTCACCATCTCCAATTTAAGTAATACTCCTTTTAGAAAAATGTCTGTCTTACTGGGAAAAATGCTACCAGCAGTCTGAAACTTTGGAGAACCAGTTGGCTGATGTTTTTTCCAACAGGAAAATCAGAATTTAAATGTGCTCCTATGAACAACACAGTTTGGTTTATGATCAATCTGATATATGATGGCAAGAGCAAGATCAGTGGTACTGCTGAGCCAAAGGATGTGTCTATTTTGATTATTTTTTGTAGCAATCAACCAACTCTTCTGATATTAGAGAATATTGATCTGAGATTGCCCGTGGGCTCCTTTTGGCATCTCTGTGAGGTGAGGACTGACAGAGGTTAGGGTGGGGACAGCAGATTCCAGCAAAAAGTGAAACATGAAGACATGCAATGCAAGCAAACACCAGTTTGCCAGTGCCAAAAAAAAACTTAAAAAGCTGCAGTGCAACTTGTTTTACTGAAATAAAAGTAATGCAGGCTGGGCACAACTTGCCTTTCACTGTTGGAGCTGCACAATATCTGCTGCAGTCACTGACACTGGTACGAGGAATATGAAAAAGCCACTGGCTCCACCTAATTTTCATTGCAATGACTGCAGCCTGTTAACTTTATTGGGAAGATCTTAGGTTTTTTTCTTTATAGGCTTGATTTCTGTATTTTGTGTTGACAGCAGTGGTTTCTCTCCAGCTTTTCAATATTTTGTATATGAAAATCTCCTTGTCATGAGGAACTGGTTTTTTTGCTGAGGATAATGACACTTCATGATATTGTGGTAAATCCTGATTGCACCATGCAGGTGGACCTGTATGCTTCAGAAGTGGAAATCCTTGTGCATATTTGACAAGTCTTTCATCAGAAGTCCAGGTGATGAAAAGGTTTGGGTGAATTTGCACCTTTTGATTCAATTCTCCATAGGTCACAAAGGTCTTCTGGGTTAAAAATGTAACCATGATTTGAGCACTGTTTTGGTGAAAACATTGTTTTGCTAATGGATTGTTATTCTTTTTCTCATAAAAGGTTACAAGTGTATTTCCCTGTAGTGTCTGTGTCTCAAAGAATCAGTAGTTGCATTGTTGCTTTAAGTCGTAGTATTTTAATTCTCTGAAAACAGATGCACAATGGAAAAACTAACTGCTTATTTTTTCACTTTCAAAGCACTGCAAGCATTTTAATTCTTTCAACTCCACACAAAAATGTCTGTGTGTGCCTCCTCTGGTTCTAAGCGAAACATGGCAGTTTATGCACATATTAAAAATGTAACCTGTTTTCTGAAGTATGTGATCTTAGTGCAATTATTCAGTCACATAAATGGGCTCCAAGTGAGTCACAAGAGTTGCATTTCCACAGACCCTGTGAGAGGGACAGTCTTGTGTCACAGTGTCAGTAACTGGGGGTGACCTGACACAGCAATGCCAACATCGTTGCACTCTGCACTTCCTCAGGAGGTTTTTCCCCTGCTTTGATGCCCTAAGTGGCTGTTATGCAGACCCGGGGTGTCTATTAAATAAATGTTCTGAAGGGGAAAGCTTTAACATTAGTAAAAGCAGACATAATTTAAAAATCACTACAATGGTGGCTTGAGTGCAGAAGCCTGTTAGGAGGAATTAAAAAGAGAAAACGTTTTTAGTTGAAACTGCTTTCAGTTTTTCAGGGCAGCTTGCAAAGGTTTAAAGCAATTTCGGTGATTGATCACTGGCTGTTATGTCTGAATTATCACCCTGGCATTACCTGTGTTGGTCCAGTCACAAACACAGACATGAAAGGTCTTCAAAATACTACTTAAAACTTTTATTAAAACATTGCTGTTATCTTTAATAGCAGGCTTTGGGGACCTCAAAGACATGAGATGAGTGAAATATTAGAAAACGACCCCTGTGCCCTGAAATCACACATGGAAGCAAACAAAAACATTCCTCAGTTCAATGCTATTATACTGTTGGTGATGAAACCAGCATGTGTTATGGCAGAGTTTTCTATCCGATTGTGAGAAACAGCCTCAGACCCAAAATGGGGTTTAGAGTAAGAGTTTATTACCTGGTGAAAGCAAACAGTGCTGGATGTGGTAGAGTCCTCACTCCCCAAAACCTGTGTACCAAACAAAGCACAGGTTGGGGTTTATGCAATTACCTCATACATATTCGTTACATCATAGACAGAGACATCTTGCAATGTGATGCTAAACACTCTGCAACACGTGTTTATTGTGTCAGTTCCGTCTGCTCCAATTCACGTGTCCCCTGAGAAGGGCTCAGGGAAACGAAACAGTTGTACCATAATTCAAGTACTTCCTTGATAGGGAAACAGAGAAACTAAGCAGTTCTACCATAATTCACAAAGTTTTGTTAAAGAAGAGAAACTAAGCAGTTCTACCATAACTCACATTGTTTTGGTAAAGAAGAGAAACTAAGCAGTTCTACCATAACTCACATTGTTTTAGTAAAGAAGAGAAACTAAGCAGTTCTACCATAACTCACATTGTTTTGGTAAAGAAGAGAAACCAAGCAGTTCTACCATAATTCACAGCACCTGTGTGGTCACAACAACTTGTTCCCTTTATGGGGGCTGCAATTACCCACTTGGCTTTCACGGACACGAACCATAATGACGTTTATGGCACGATGTTGATTTCAAATCAATGTAATTGTTACAAACCCATAATTATCAATTAAAAGCTCTTAATAAAAGCCCGGGTACGGCTACGGATGCCGAGCGCGGCCCCTGTGCCGCACAACGCGCCCGCCCGCCCTCCCCCTGCGCGCCCATTGGTGGATCGCCCTGACGGGCAGCCTAATCCACCAATACGAGTCGGCTCTGCCGGAGCCTGCCAACACCATTGGCTGGCCGCCCGGAAAGTCCCGCCCCCCACC
>VXAU01000197.1:1069217-1087841 GCA_013399695.1 Formicarius rufipectus
GGAAAAGGCACCGACGTGGACCTTTTTTTTTTTTCAGTTGTGGTGCGTTGAAGAGAAGGTGGTGTGGCTGTAACTCAGGATTCCTCTCGGAGCGTTCCTTGTTTTAATAGCAAATTATCTCTCTCAGCCGCTGAAAGGTTAATTCTCCTAACTTCTTTTTTTTCTTTTTTTTCCTTTTTTTTTTTTTTTTTTTCTCTGGAAATCAGTCGTTTTTTTTTTTTTATTTTCTTTGGGCTTTGCATTTGCCTGCAGAGTTTGTGTGCCCGCCCAGACGTGGCCCCCAACATCCAGACCTCGCTCCCTCCTAAACTGGGATTGAGTGAATCCGTCCCGTTTCTTCACTCCTTGAGGTTGTGAGAGAGAAGTGTTGGAATTAGGTCTTTAATTTTTTTTTTTTTTTTTTAAAGTCGAGAAGTTGTTTCTTCTGTTTCGGTCATTAAACTTAAGGGTTCTTTCCTATTTTAATTCTGGATGAGGAGTTGGGGTGCTAGTTCTTTAGGGTAGCTTCTTTGATTTCCTTTGATTATCAGGATTATTTTGCATTCTTAAAGAAAGAGAAGGGAATTTGGTTCCTTTTGTCTGTTGCTTTTCTTTACAAGTAAGAGTGATGTGAAAGGAGGAGTATTTTTTCCTCCCTCCTAGACTCCGATTTTCACCTTTTTAAAAATTAGTTTCCTGTTTTATACAATTAATCAAAATCATCAAAATCCTGCCAGAAAACTTAGAAAGCTATAAAACCAGCTGTTGTTTTGTCATTTCTGTGGGTGCCTTTCCAAAATGATGTACCCTGTTCTGAAAAAGGATGAAGTGTTATGAGCTAGAGAAGTTCTTGAGCCTTGTCTGTCACTGATACTGTTTTTGTTGGGCCCTGGCCGCATTTTATTAAACTTCCTTGATGCCTGACACACACCAAGTGGTTGTTTCCTTCAGAATCTCTCTACTCTAACACTGATAATGGGGAGAAGAACCAGTTCATGTATGTAGTGCTTAATGTACAGATTTATTTTTTTTTGGGGGGGGGGATGACACTTCCTGTCTTGGTTTAAAGAAAGTAAATTCAATCTCTTTGGGATTTGTTTTGGGTTTTATTTAGCAGTGATAATAGAATTAACTTGTGTCTTGAACTGTATGTATCAAAAAGGTACAATAGGTATAATAAAAAGAAAGTAGATGACTGAGTGAGAAATGGCTTCCAGAGAAGTTAATGGATCTTTGTGTGATCAGTTCCTCAGAAATTCGGCTCCAGAGTTGCTGTTTGGGGTGGATGAGGAGGAGGATTTTGTATTTGGTTAGCAAATAAGGAGAGTTTCTCTGAGCCACTCTTGCTTTTGGGACCCACTGCATATTAAGTAAGCAGTGTCTGACGTGAATCCAGTTTCTTTTTAGAAGTGACTTTTTGAGAAGAGAGTCTGTGGGATGCTGTTCTGTACTGCAGGTATTCATGGAGGAAATATGTTCTGTATTAAGCTCCCTTCTGGCCTGCTGACCTGCTGTAGAGTTAAGGCACTTCTTGGAGTTCAGCAAGTGCTCATTGCAAATTTTAAGAGTCTGGCTTTTTTCAGCCTTTGAAAAAAGATACCCTTTTCTCTGTGTACTTCTCTCCCATCTCTCTCTCTCTCCCTTGTCTGACTGTGGGAACAGGCAGTGGAACTTACTAAACAAAGACGAAGTTTGTTGTTTTCCTTTCTGCCTTCAAAGGACATCTGTAAGACAACCAAGCCAAGACTTTAATTAGCTGAAACCTGTGCAGTTTGCTGTGTTACATTTAGAAGTCTCCTGTTTATCTGTATTGCTAAATTTACTTTGTGACATGGAACTTTTTTACATGATCTGCTAAAATAGGAATCAGCAGTCAAAAATATGACATTTCCATGTGTTGGTGATCTGCAGAACATGAGCTGTGCATTCATATTTTCAGCAGATCATCCAGAGTGCCTTTGGTGTTCTGTACTGTCTGGTGCAGCTGTCAGTGGTGTTCTGTGTCTTTGGAAGGAGTCCTTGTGGAAACTGTTGATGGAATTTGGTAGAGCCTTTGGGAATAAAATCTGTAATTTCAGGACAATTTAATTAAGGATGACAATACTCAAACTGACTTGTGTTACAATGTGACCTTGCATGCTAAGCCTGGTTTTGTACATGCCAGTTGTATTCCCTTGTTCTAAGGTCTGTTTGTAACCTACAGGGTTATCTAACTCATTATTTCAGGTTTCATCCCTTCTGTCTGTCTTTTGAGGTACCTGATAGCTCAGGGGAAATCCTTATTGGTTTTGTTGTGGGATTTTTTTCCCCAGCCCCTGATATCAAGGGCTTATTGTAGTGTCAGTTGGCAAGAAAGTAGATGGGAATAGGACCTATGTTATTCTGCTTCTGCCTGGCTTTTTGTAGCTTATAGGAAGGTATTGTAGCCCACTGTAACTGTAGAGCTCCCAGGCTGTTATCTTATCCTAGGGATGTGGCAGGTTTATGGCTAGAAGTGGAAAAACTCATTTAAACTCATCTTAGTCTAGTACTTTCCCTGGCCACAGAATGTGTGCTGAGTAGTTGACAATCCCTGGCAGAGATTTGGTACTCGTCATTCAGCTGTTCATCATTTCAAGGCCAACAAGAAAGGGAAGAACAGGAATTTAATTGTTAACAGTGCTTGAAATAGAATAACCAGATCTCTTTCCTGCAAAGAGCAGGGGTGTTGTGTTGGTGAACTATCACATCTAGGCAGGTCAAGGTGAAGTTCTTAAGTGTTGCCACTGGTGGTGTTTGTCTTTAGTGGAGGAGCAGGACGTGCATCAGGGATGTGGAACTGGCATTCACCATCATGTCGTCTTTATGCCCTGTCAAAGTTAGTGTTTCCAGTTGAACCAGGTAGCTCCTTGAACATGTGGGGAGGTAGTACTCTTTCAAATTCTCCAGTGCTGACTTCAGTATGGCATTTCTGTGTGAATTACTTGTTTGTTCTTTTTAAGACTTTAGAAGACTCAGGGTGGAAATATTAGATGACTTAGGCATTTAGTTCCAGGAGTTACTGAACTCACACTGTGATGTTTTTTGATTCTTTTGTTCAAAATTAGCAATTACAACACTGATTTACTCTGAAGAACTTCAGTAATTTCTCATTCACTATTTTAATCTAAATAAAATTCTTAGGCAGATGTATTTTTAGAGGTGTTCTGTAACAGATGTTTCAGAACTTGCTGGAAGAAGAAGGAAGTACTGCTGGGGTTGTTGTATGTTGTGGAATGAAATGGATTAGAATGTGTATAGAACTGTTTGTCTTACTGGTGAATGAGCCATTTTTTGATCTGAAAAGTAGTAAGTTTGTATCAGAGAAGATAGGATTATTTTAGAGCTCTTGTCAAATTGGAGTATTTTTCCTTAGTGATTCTACAATGTCAAGCTCAGCATGTTGAATGTGTCACAATTTTGAGTATGTTAAAAATCCTTCACATCAAAAAAATGACCACAAAATAGGAACTCCTCTGTTGCCCCAGCAAAACTTGCGTTATTGCCAGATGACTGAAATAAGAGTTTGCTGTGTTGTATTTTATGCTTTCTTTCAGCTTCCAGGTAGGTAGCTTCTGTATGTTGTTGAATTTTGAATTGATCCCATTATAACTTCTGATTCCCAGCTTCCTGCCTTGTCCCAGTTGGTGTTTGGATATTGCTGTTGGTTTGTTCCTCCTGGGCTGGCGTAGAGGTACATGAGAGAATGGTATTTGGTTTCTCAGTAAGTCCCTCATGACAAACCAGACGTTCTGCTCTGTCTCCTTTAGTGTTACACAGCAGTGAAGGACCTGGAGCTTGTCTTTCCACAGTACTTGGGTAGAGTTTCTCTGCTCCCTGGGTACACTTTGGACAGAGCAGATTGAGCCAGCTGTCTTGGGCAGCGTGACACTGCTTCATTCCTAGCTGGTGGGGGGATTTAAGCCTAGTTTGGGCTGGCATGAAGGGACTTGGAGAAACCAAAATAAGCAGGTAAGAAATTATGCTTCCTTTTGCCTGGTGCTTATGGTCCTGCACAGATGACAAAAGTATAATTGAGGTCGTCATAGACACGGTAGAAAGAACCCACGTGATGTAAAAAATAAGCCCTAAACACACACTCCCCACCTGCTGTAAAATTTCCTAGAGCAATTTAATGTTTTTTTTCCAGGTTAAATTACCTGGAGCATTGTCTTCTAAAATAATTTGAGCTTGAATGCTCTGTATCCGGTTCTCAATTCCTTGGACATAACAAATAAATAGTTCCCTAACAGTACAAAATACAAGATCAAATGTCTAATATCTGATTATCTATAAAGTAATTTTCTTTGTGATTTCAGTAAATTATGAGATTTCCTGTTAAAACTTTTCATGGGATTTCCAAAGTACCTGATAATTTAAACTTTGGAAAGCTATGTGTCTTAAAGACCATAGTTGCTAAAAACCTGTTGGTTTTGCAGATTGTCTTAAACTGTGAGCTAATTATCCTTTTTGCTGTGTGGGTAAGTATGGTTTGAATGCCAAATTGTGGGAGAATGTCCCCAAAATGCAGTTTTTAGTCTGTCATGCTTAATGTCCTGCCTGCTAATCAAGCTGAATTAGTCAACTAATCATAATACAGGGCAACTGTGTTAGCAAATTCTTGTGCTGGTGTACAGCTCAAGCAGTAAAACCAATTGAATTTCAACCTCATTCAAAATGGTATTTGGCTACTCTGTGTTTTTCACTGTAAAAATGTAGTTCTTCTGCTTGAAATTTATACCAGAAGGAATGACATGTTTTCCTTCTGCCTGGGATACTAGTTCCTTTTTTTTCCTGTGACAATTTTTTTTTTTATTTCTTACAGGTTGAAAGAAGAAAAGGAGACCTGCTTGTCCAATGAAGATGCAGTCTTAGTCTTCAGCTATTTAAGCTGAATGCATTGTGATTTCCAATAATTGAGACAGTGATTCTGAAAGCTGTCTACATTAATGAAAAGAACAATGTAGTCAGCTTAACTGAATCATCAGTGTTGCATATTGAATAGAACATGATAAACCAATCTTGATGGACTTATGCATGTTAGGAATATAGATATAAACATTTATTAAAGCGTTGGGGTTTGGTTTTTTTTTCATTAAAACAGTAGTTTTTAAAATGGAGAACTATGAAAATGTACCACCCCTCCCTAAAGAACCTGCAAGAGAAATGAATGTGGAGAACCACAGTTGTCCCCCACCTCTGCCGCCCAACGAACAGCCTCCACCACCTCCCCTGCAAACGTCCAGTGACGCAGAGGTAATGGACGTTGGCTCTGGTGGTGATGGACAGTCAGATACCCCTGCTGGGGACAGTCTCTGCAGGACACAGCTGCTCACAAAGGGATCTGCTTGCTACAAAAGTCGTCTGCTCATAGACCCCAACAGTAGTGACCAAAGCCCGAGAACTGCTCGTCACGCACCGTCAGTTCGAAAGTTCACCCCAGATCTTAAGTTGCTGAAAGATGTGAAGATCAGTGTTAGCTTTACAGAAAGCTGCAAAAGCAAAGATAGAAAGGTTCTGTACACTGGAGTTGAGCAGGATTATAAGGCAGATGCAGAGTTTGGTGTTAATAATGTCAATGGGGATTTGCATGTTTGTCCTTTCGGTGGTAGTAATGGTAAAGCTGTAGGAATAGGGGGTGAAAGTGATGACAAGAAGGATGATGAAAACGATATTGATCAGGAAAAGAGAGTGGAATATGCAGTTCTGGATGAGCTAGAAGATTTTACCGACAATTTGATGGAAATAGATGAAGAAGGAGGAGGGTTCACATCTAAAGCAATTGTTCAGAGAGATAAAGTGGATGAAGAAGCCTTGAATTTCTCATATGAGGTAAGCAAATCCACGGGTTTTTGGTGGGTAAGAGGTTTCCAAGTGCCTAGAAGAAAATAGGCAAATAAACATTCTCTTCTAGGAGTGGAAGTCAAAAATGCAGAATTTCAGTGTCAGAGCTTTGGCTGAAAACTTCATAAAGTGTTTTGGTCGAACTCAAAAGTTTGAGTGTGGCAGCTCCTACAGTTTTGTTTTAAAATGGCATTTGAAAGGCTTTTCATACAATTGCTGCTCATGAAAAATACAGTTCTCACAAAAACTTATTTTTCAGTCTTTCTAATTTTTATGTGGAAGTGCATATCAAAAATGTGTGCTTTCTCTTTGCAAGGGTAAAGGGAGGTTGGTAGAGCCAGAAGGATGGTGTCTGATGAAGTCTCTTTCAGGATGATTTTGATAATGATGTGGATGCTCTGCTGGAAGAGGGTCTTCGAGCACCCAAAACAAGGAGACTAGATAATGAGAAATATGGTGGTGAAAGTGATCACCAGTCTGATGGAGAAACAAGTGTGCAGCCAATGATGACCAAAATTAAAACTGTGCTGAAGAGTAAGTTAATGTTTGTTAAATAAGTATAACTTCTTGTATATGGCTTTTGTCTGTAGAACAGAAGGGTATCAGCAAGCAAAATGTGGGATAGCAGTTCTTGTGAAATTGTGAATATGTTGGAGAATTCTGTTGTTTGGAGGGTTTTTACTGTGGGACTTTTCATGTTCCTAAACAGTGATCGCTTTTGATCTGTTTTATGTAATAAAAATGCATTTTATCATGTGGATTTGTGAAAAATAATGCAGAATTTTACCTCAGTGGCAGGGAGGTGAACAGAGACGATCTGGCCTTTTTGTCTCCAATACCATGAATCAGCTGAGGGCTTTGTGGTTGTTGTAGACCTTTTTCTGCTTCAGTTACAAAACAACTGCTGTTGAAAATGCTCCATGTGAAGTCTCTATGCATGCAATACTAGGTTACAAGCAATGACTATCTAATTTCTTTGTGTAAATGTCAGAAACTACTAATAAAGAAGAGCTGAGAATGTGACTGAATCCAGAAGAATTTACCTGAAAGTACTCTGAATTAGAATTAAAATGAACTCACTGTAGAGGAGTATTTTGCTTCCATATGTTTAGCTTCAGTATATTTTGAAATAAGAAACCAAACATTTTTTTCCTCCAAAATTGCATTCCAACAAACGATTGCCAGGAAGCTTCCAGGAAAGATGAATGATCCCTTATTTCTGATGTAGAGAGGAGTGAGACCTTGGCTTACAGATAAACTCTTTGTTGGCTGTTTGAGCCTGTGGATGTGGTGGTGAGATTTATTTATTCCTGAGTATCAAGTGGAAAATTCAGTTGTTTCTAAAGCAAGTACGAATTTTCCAGTAAATAAATATAGTAGCATTTGTGATAGAAATACATAGAGAAGACTACTGAGAAGAGAAAATTCACTGATGAAACAAATCAGTCTGTACAAAAATTAGTGCTTCAATTGTCTTTCAGTTGAGAACATAATGGAATCTGTAATTTTTCAGGACTTAGTGTGGGTTAGAAGCAGATACCTTGTTATTAAAACACCATCTCTCTACAAAACATTTTTAATCCTGTTTCATTGCCATTTTATTCTTTGAGACAGAAAAAGCAATAAATAAAAACCTGGATTCTTCTTTTAAGCAGTCTGTGCAAGTTTAAAGCCATTCTTTGCTTTAAAGGTCGTGGCCGCCCTCCTACAGAACCTTTGCCAGATGGATGGATCATGACATTCCATAACTCGGGCATTCCTGTATATCTGCACAGAGAATCTAGAGTTGTTACCTGGTCTAGACCTTATTTCTTGGGAACAGGAAGCATAAGGGTGAGAGCTGTCAATTACTTACATACTAAGATTTAAAAATTACATGTGTTCCTGCAAAGCAGTTGAATATTTTTCTACTTTGGCAAGCTTGTTTCTAGTGTGAAAATTAGGGTCCTTGGAAAATAAGCTCTTCTGTTTCTGAAAATTTGATAAGATTTTTCTTAGGTACCTTGTTTTTCTGTTTGGGCAGTTAGAATGAATGAGATGGTCTCGTTTGGTGCCTCTGTGTTTGTAGAATATGGCTACAAAATGGTGGTTTTATTCTATCATGAAATATGTATGGATCATTTATTTGTAGCTATAAATAGTCTGAGCTGTGGCTTGTGCTCCACATTTACAGAAGAAAGGGTGTGACACAGGGAATCTGCAGAAACTGGATGTAATGCTGTGGCCTTTTGCTCCAAGAAAGCTCAATGGATTTTATGAAAGCATTTAGTATTTGCATATAATTGAACAGAACATAGCTGGGATCTAAGCCAACACACCAAGGTTTGTATCAGTGTTGCACAGTGCCAGGATACCACAGGAGTGGCCCTGCTCAGCTCTGGAGTAGAATGAGATTACTGACCAAAATCAAACCAGAGCTTGGACTGAATAAAAGTAACTTCCATCTCATTTGCATCTTTTCAGTCTGAATTTTGTTTTTGGTGACCTTGAGATACTGATCCCTTCTGTGTTATTTTATATTTTCAGAAACATGATCCTCCCCTTAGTAGCATTCCCTGCTTTCATTACAAAAAAATGAAGGAAAATGAGGAAAGGGAACAAAACAATGACATAACCCCCAATGGGGAGGTATCACCTGTAAAGCACCTAGATAAATCCTCAGAACTGGACTGCCAAACAGAAGAACCAGATTCCACTGCTGCTGACTCTGGGCCTTTAGATGATAAAGACCCCGCTGGGGGAGATGCAGCACAAGGAGCCTTGGGACAAGTTAAGGCCAAAGTTGAAGTATGTAAAGATGAATCTGTAGGTATGTATGGAAAGTGGAGTCTTTTCTTTGCTGGAGGTGGGTTAATGGCACTTGTGGAGCCTTATTCCAGACTTGGCAGCTGAATGATATCTTGCCTGAGATCAAGTGGCCAGTTATCCATCTGCACAGTGTGAGATCTGGAGAAATAGATCCAGTATTAGAAATCAGGTTTGATTTTAACAGCAAGAGAAATACACAGTGAAGGATTTTGCTGGAGCCTTGAGAGTCCATGTGGAAAGGTTTTACACAAAAAATACCAACATTTTTGAAGTTCAGTTCTGTAGACTTTATCTCAATTTAAGAATCTGTTAAGTCCATGTGTACATTTGAATTGCTGCTGTCATGTGTGTTTTTGTGACTTCTTTAAATGGGCTTTTCTATGCAGTCTCTGTATTGGCTGAATTTTATCTGTTTTCAGTATGATCTCTTTTAAGATAAATAGTGCAGTTAAACTGTTTTTCCTTATTTGCACAAGTCTAGCAAAATAAGTCATGCAAATATAATTGCACTTATACAGAGAGGTGTGATGCCTCATTGTTTCATTTCTGTAAGTCTGATGGCCTCATGCAAAAGGAATTGATGCCCAACTCAGTGCATAACCTAGAGGAACTTGGAGGGAAAGCTCATGTGCCACTTACCACATCTGCACACCTGAGAGTCTCATCCATGTAAAGTACTGCTGCTCAGAGGGATCATAGGCTGCTGTTTGTCTTTTTAGTGTTCAAACATAAAACTTGTCCTTGACATCACGTGTCCTGTTCAGTCAAAAAGTCATGCCGAAAGATTGGGGGGGAAAAAAAAAAAAATAAAACAACAACAAAAAACCTCAAATCATCAATATGTAACAGTAAAACTAAAACCAGTAAGCACTTTTCTACCTGAAGTTCACCCCTCTGTTTCTCCCTTTAAATAGGATCTTACTGAAAAAATAGGATTATTACTGAAAAAAAGTACTAGGTGTTCAAGTATAAACATGACTTGCATGTGAAATTCCTGTGAAAGGAAACAATACCAGCAGCTGTTTTGTTTGTTTACATCTGTGGCTGCTACTCTTTAATTTTGCTGATTATATCTGCAGAAATAGCCTATAAAGAAGCAGCTGTACTTCAAGGAGGCAGCCTTTTAGTACTGTGTGTGAAATTCACGTGTTCTGCTAAGAGTCTGCAGACACTCGTGGAGTTTATGGAGCATCAGTAGGGAGTGTTTGATGGTTCACTGCTTAAAAAAGAGGCAGCAATAGTTGGGTTGAGGGAACTGCGACTGAAAGTGTAACTACTGTACTCATATGAGTATCTTGCTTCAGGTAAAGGGAGGGTGCAGAGGTGTTAAAGCAGAACAATTCCCAGAGTTGTGTTACAAATGGTCTTGAGTATTGTGCTGGTTAGGGCTTAGTACAATCTTGAAGTGACTGAATAAAGCAGTGTCTTATTTTATGGTTTTCCAGTTTATACAATGGTTTGTATTTGAATCAGTAACAGGAAAACTGTTAGTGTAAAATAGGACCTTAACCTTTCACCCTCGGTCTAATGAATGTAATTAGAGCACATTAAAACAATGGAAATAGAGAGCTTACTGCTTGCTCAGTGTAGAGAGAGAGTAACTTGCCTATGTTTCTCAGACCTGGAAGATTTCAGACGTTACCTGGAAAAGCGTTTTGACTTCGAACAAGTGACAGTGAAGAAGTTCCGGACATGGGCCGAGCGCCGGCAGTTCAACCGCGAGATGAAGCGCAAGCAGGCGGAGTCCGAGCGGCCCATCCTGCCCGCCAACCAGAAACTCATCACCCTCTCTGTGCAGGATGCACCTATAAAGAAAGGTTGGCTTGTCGACCTGTAGTTCACATATTCTGTGTTAAAGACTAATTGCAGTTCTGAACTTGACTGAAAATAAAAAAAACCCTGTAGTAAGTTCATCTATTTTTAATCTAGAATCCTGTGTTCTTTGATCCATCCTATTACATAGTAAAGCAAAAATACTGTCAAAATACACTTCCTATCAAAAAGAATTAATTCCTAAATGACAATATCCTTATGTAAGGTCGCAGTCCTGGTAACTAGTGACTACCTTCAGCTCTAGTTACTGTTGGTTGTTGCTGAAAACCCTCCTGCCTAGTCATTGTGCCTTCTCAGTTCTGTACAAGTTCTAGTGGGTCCTAAATTAGGGACTGGTTACAAATGTCAGATTGATCCAGATTGAAACCTCCTATTAAAAATACAACTGTAAAGCAGTTTGACAGGTGCAGGTAAAAGAGAACTGTGTGTACAGTTGTGTCCTGTGGTGTGAGGAGTGGATATCATACCTCATGAGAAGCTGGAGTATTCCCTCTTGTCTGACTTGACTGTGGATCCATAGTAGCACATCTGATTGCAGTCTGATGTTTAAAATAGCCATAGACATGTGATTTGGGTTCTGTTTTTATTTAGTACTTGGTCATGTTTCTGAGTTTCTTCTCTTTAGCAGAATTAAAGCTCACACATTGGATATTAACCGTTCCCTGTTCCAGGGAGGTGCAGCTGAATTTTTGGTTAATACATTTTTATCTTCAAGTGTAAGTTTAGGGTCACATTGAAATTACCGCATTAATCTGTCTAAACTTTCTCTCCCATGCTGCCATAGTGCCTGCTGGGCCAGGGTTTGTGCTCTTTACTAATGATACTGTTTCAGGGGAAAAAAAGCCAACAAAACAACCAAGAAGTAGCCTTTCAGATAAAAGGAGTACATTCATGGCAAGGGGGCAGTGCCCTCATCTGTAAATTGTTAAACTATTTTTGGGCTGGGGGGCAGGAAGGGAGAAAGACTTCAAACCTACAAACCAGACTCGATGTCCCTGTTGTTTGTCTCTCCCTTCTGATGTGTTCAGGAGCAAATTGGAGGATTTCTAATGGATGTTAGCTGCCAGAAATGCTGTGTGTAGAAATCCAAAGACAGTCCAAAGACTGAAAACATTGAATATAGAATGTTTCACTTGGCTTAATTAGCACACTTCAGTTGTTGGTAGAAATTTCTCACATCTCAATAGTTTTTCAATGAAAATGGACTTGGAGGTCTTAATTACCCATGCATGATTCAACAGCAGTGCATTTAACTTGAGCAAGCACTTATCCCTTGGAGCTTGTAATTTATTTATTGATTTATTCTTAGTAGAAATTACCTTTTAAAAACTGAAACTACTTGGTTTCTGCCCCTTTCCTTGTCTCTTTTTGCAGAGTTTGTCATTAATCCCAATGGGAAGTCTGAAGTTTGCATACTGCATGAATATATGCAACGAGTCCTAAAGGTTCGCCCTGTTTACAATTTCTTTGAATGTGGTAAGTCTGTTAAATTTTCTTACACAGCCTCATGCTGTCTTAAAGGGTTTGTCTCATGCTTTCAGTTCTAACAAAAAAACCCCCAACAACAAATGATGGCCATCATTCTGGGAATGTCTTGAAAGCCTTTTGTGAGTCAATAGGTTGATTTTGCCTGTAGGATTAGAAGAGTAGAAATAGCATCATTCTACTGGACTAAAGTAATTTAGTTACTGACACTGTTGTGCTGTGGTTAGTGTGGGATTTATGTGGAATGCCAGATGGACATCTGTTTGTGTTTTTAAACAGCTTTTAATTTTATCCTGGGTCAGAGGTCTAAGAGTTAGTGTGGTGGTTTCTGGCCTGTACAGAGGCTGTGAAAGTGATGTTAGAGCTTGGAAAACAAAAAGCAGAGGAGAGTTTTATTTTCAGTAAGTATTGTGGAGGGATGCACTTGATACTTAATCTAGAATCCATAAATTTTGCATACATGGAAAATGCAACTGGAATCAAATGAATGTTGGGGTTTGTTCCCTTCAGTGGTATAATGTACATTCTGTTAATTCTGGCTTTTGCCATTTTGGATTTTTTGAAGTTTTTTAGAATTACACTATTCCTGTATATGCATTACATAATATACCTGAATTTTCAATATCAGAATGTGTAGCTCCTGTATTCACACTGTCATACAAATACTTTGGAACTAATACTTGAATTCTGACAGGTTACCAGTGATCTCATAAAATGTTCTTGGTTTGGAAGAATGACGTTTATGGTGTTAAGTCTCTATTAATGTAAAACTCTGTCTGTTCTTCACAAAGACTGAAAAATTGTTTACTCCAGCACATTAAAAACTAAACAATTTCCATCCCTCTTGAAATGAAGAAAAAATCTTGATGGGGTGATATTTCCTGTTCATGATGGGTGTATTTTACATTGAGGGTTCTGAAAAGCTTTCTTTTTCCTTTCCTCCTCCACTACCAGAGAACCCAAGTGAACCTTTTGGAGCCTCAGTTATTATTGATGGAGTAACTTACGGGGCAGGAACTGCCAGCAGCAAAAAACTTGCCAAGAATAAAGCTGGTAATGTTTTTCCTTTCTTAATACCAGCTCTTGATTTGCATATCTGTTTTCATTTCTGCTTTGGAGATCACATTTTTGCCATAGTAAATGGGAATAATTTTGTTAAGTCAGAGAAGATGTACATGTCCTTTTGGTAAAATTGCTGTTTTAGAGGCTTTGCTGACAAGCATACATTCAATGATGGATTGGGTCAGAAAACCATGAGGAAAATTGGTCTGTTAACCTACATGTAGACTGTTGATGCATTGTGTAGTTCTAATTGTGTGAATCTCAAATAAATGTGTAAATAATTAAGATTTGGATGGCAATGTGACACATCTGTTATGTTAAATTTCTTACTGATCTCCAGATTTAAATGTCTTTAGCACGAGGCTGAAGAGAAAACAACCCCCAGCATGTAAAGATGTATCATGGCCCTGTGGTCCTTTCTGCACTTGGGAAATACATCAGTGTAGCAAAATCACCAGAAACCAGCCCAGATTTGTTTTTGCCTGGAAAAAAGCTATTTTGCTGTGAAAATTCAGGCAAATCCTGGGTGTGCTTTTTGTACCATACTGGGGTTCTGAGTGCCCTGGTGCCACAGTACCAGGGTTCAGTGGTCACAGCTCTCTAGTTTTTGCTGCTAAGGGCTCTGTGTCACTTTTAAAATGAGGCGACTATTTTTTTTTCCTTTCATAGTTTTTTAGCTTTTTCTTAGTTTAGTTAGTTGTGAGACTTCCATTATTAACTTGAACACATAACTTTTTTTCCTCTTAAAAAGTGCAAGTGAATAAATTTCTTTTAAAAAAATCCAGTCTCTTACTAGAGGGGATGTCTTTCATGACATTGTTTAAAATAAACCTAATCAAGATGTTTAATTGCTTTCTGCAGCTCGAGCTACACTGGAAATCCTTATTCCTGATTTTGTTAAACAGACCTCTGAGGAGAAGCCCAAAGACAGTCAAGAACTTGAGGTACTGAGCTCTTGCTTTCTGCCTGTCATTATTGGAGTCTGCTTTTAAAAGCATTGCACCTTCAGGGTCAAAAGTACTGTTGAAAGTTCGTAAGGTTGTTTTCTCAGTCAAGTGGAAATGTGCCATTCCTCATTTAGACCAAGATCTATGATAATGAGAATGCCTTTTTTTACTTTTGTAAATTGGAATTGATCAGGAAATTTACTGTGATGCAGAGAACTAGTTCTTTATTGACTGTGTCAAGTCACTTACTGAAGACTTGAAATGTTCCAAGGTACTAGACTGCCTGTACTGTCCTGGCTTCCAGAATCCTCTGGTTGGTGCTGTGCAAAGTTCAGACCTAGGTGCTGTCTGATTTGTGATCATCTTAGGGGACACCAACTGAGAACTAAGAGTGTTCAGGCTTCTGAAGTATTCTTACTTACTTGTAAATCTCAGTCTTGAGGCATTGACATTTGAGAAAATCAAAGGAAAAATTTCCCTAAAAGGAGAATGTGTTATATTCTGAGGTACTTGGGAGTATTAAATAGCTCATTGATCAGCGATACTGATGGTCTGTGCAAAGTAAGGAGTAAAGGAAAAATCAGTGATCAACCTGAAATGAATGTTTTAACTTTAAAAGGTTTGATAATACAAACTGAGTTGTGTGTACCCTTGCTTTAACTTAAAACTGTATTGAAGGCCCTACACTGCTGAAATGGTCATTAAGAAAATGCAGACATTTTTTTCCCTTGTTTTAAAATACAAAATGTGCCAATAGATGTTCTGGTTCTCTTATTAAACCCCACAGCATTTTGGTAAATAGAATTCCATAGTCAGTTAAGTGAAACAATCTTGTCCTCAAAGAGAAATGTTAACGAATTTGTTTGATTTTTATGCCCATCTTTTAAAATAAGAGTTAAAAGAATTCTTTAAATTTCATCCTGCAAATGTGTGATTAGATGTGGCAGTTTTAATGATGTTGATAAATACCTCCACTATGGACTTAAAAGCACTTTTAAAAATATTAAGCACAGAGCAACAGAATTTGTTTAATGGTGCAATGGGTGTTAAGGACAGTATTTTAGGGTCTTATTTGCACAAAGCACAATGACCCTTTTCAATTCCTTTGTAGTATTTTAACCATATCAGTATTGAGGACTCACGGGTATATGAACTCACCAGTAAAGCTGGACTCTTGTCTCCATATCAGATTCTCCATGAGTGCCTTAAAAGGTAAGGCTGCAGCCTGAGGACAGTTGTGTGGTGCACAGGGTGCCTGTTGCTGGTACCTGCAGTGTTTGTCAGGGACCTGGGCTCTTGTAGGCTGGCTGAGCTTGCTGTGCCCCCTGTGGCTGTGACAGACATGATGGGGACTGAACTGCTTAATGCTGAGTCATTTTTAGTTCATATTTGCTGGTTTTGCCTCTTTTGAGTTCAGAATTTATTTGTGGGATGTGTATTTGCGGTTTTTTTAATGCAGGCTTGCTTTTTCATTCAACTCAAGTTACTGATCTAAAAAATCTTCTTTAATTAATGTTCTGAAATTTGTTATTAATGTATCTAATTTCATTGCAGTGACTCTCAAAGATAACTGCAACCACTTCAGTTGTCTGTAGTTTTACTTAGTATATGATCTTGATTTTGTTTGTGCTTAAGAAACCATGGGATGGGTGATACATCCATAAAGTTTGAAGTGATTCCAGGGAAAAATCAGAAGAGTGAATATGTCATGACTTGTGGCAAGCACACGGTGCGAGGCTGGTGTAAGTACAGCAATTGAGAAATGCCTCCCTGTTTCTCCCTTGCTGCCTGTTTTGGGGGGGTGTGTTCAGCTCTCCAGCTCGGGGGTTCTTACTCTGCTCCTCCCTGGTGCCTCAGTTCTGACTGGCACAAGCAAGGTTTGTGTTCATCTCCTTACAGAATGTTCCAACACTGACATGCTGTCATGATTATTTTTGCAGGCAAAAATAAGAGAGTGGGGAAGCAATTGGCTTCACAGAAAATCCTACAGCTGCTGCATCCACACGTGAAGAACTGGGGCTCTCTCTTGCGTATGTATGGGAGAGAGAATAGCAAGCTGGTCAAACAGGTGAACATGCTTTTCTTGTGATCATCACCTACCCTGTGACTGGAGTTTTGCTTTTGTATTTTTCTTGATTCCTAAATGTAGTTACAAAAAAGCTTTAAGTTATCAGTTCTGGGATGCTGGTGTTGGCCCTTCTTATGGTGAAAGCAGTGTCTGTCTGTTAGCAGTTCTGAAGTGATCCCACATACCCTGCTATTGCCAGAACACACGATGAGTGATTTCACTGACAGTAATCACTGTTGGTCTTGCATCTTCTAGGTCAAAATGATATAACCTATTTAGTAACTTGTGGAAATAGATGTTATTACTTAAGAAAGTACAACTATTGCTTCATGTATGCAAGTTTCTTCATCAAAAAAGTTGATCAGTTCTTGCCTGTGGTTGTGTCAAATAGGAAACCTCTGACAGAAGTGTGATAGAACTTCAGCAGTACGCCAAAAAGAACAAGCCAAATCTGCACATCCTGAACAAGTTACAGGAAGAAATGAAAAAACTGGCACAGGAAAGAGTGAGTATATGTGCTTGTGCATTTACAAACAGGACTACTGCCCTGGTTCAGGTGTACCAATGATCACACTTCTTAGCTTGTTTGCACAGTGTCTTAGATAAAGAGAGCTCTTCAAAACTTGACTGGAGGGCTGTTTCTGGAGAGGTGTTCATTCTCTCTTTTAAACTGGCTTGCAACTTAATTGTACTTACTTCAGTAAATTTATTTTTAACATTAGCCCAAGTTAGCCTCTCACAATGATTGACAGAAGTTTGGCTAAATTTGTTCAAAATTTTAGTGGTGTTTTATGATTACATTCTCTTTATGACTCTTTATGTGGTGGGGGGGTTGTTTCATATTTTTTTAGGAGGAAACACGAAAGAAACCCAAGATGACAATAGTGGAGTCTGCTCAACCTGGGAGTGAACCTCTCTGTACTGTCGATGTGTAATGAGAAAATGCACATGGGGAGCAATAACACAAATGGAGGAACGAGATTTTCAACAATTATTTAAAAATTGTTTGCTGCAGAATGCAAGATAACTTTTACAATCCAAGCTGCTTCAGTTATGCATTGTTCTTTTTGCATCATCAGGGCAATATTTCTTTTTCCTAGTTTCTTTTTCTTTGGTTAGGGTTTTTTTTTTTCTTAATACCTCTGAGATACGTACATTTAAAGGATTGATCATAAAGGTCTCTTACTTGGGCAAATGCACAGAGGGACAGGCATGTTCACACAGGATAAAATCAATCAAGCACTTTTTCCTGGAAAGGCATCCATGTTGTTTGAAATGGATGTATTTTAAGTATGGAATTCAGAATATCTATGTACAGGTTGAAGCTGATATTTTATATATATATACACATTCATATATATGTATATATAAAAGAAATATATGTACATCTTCTTGTATGAACATGCCTAAAACTATTTTTGTGAAAAGTTTTGTTGCATTTCAGCACATAATAATATGCACTGATAAGACACTTTGGTGACAAATACAGGAAAGTGATGAGCAATGTTCCTAATGCCATAGGATTAGGCCAGTAATGCTGTTTTTGTTTTGCTTTTGTCTCCTGCCAGGCTTAGTTATTTGAGATCACAGGATGCAGATTTTTTTATTACTTGAAAAGAACAAGTGTACCTGGTAGTGTTAAGAGTAAAAGGTTTGGTATCCAGAATTATTGGGGTTTATTTTAAATAAAAAGAGCCTGTGTTAGTTTACAGATCAGTTGAACAGGGAAAATATGGCCCTCGTTATATGATTGAAATAAAAGCTGTAATTTGAAAGGCTGTTTTCAAAGCTTGGAGCCAAAATGCAGCTGATGATGGTTGATAGTCTGAATGATGTGTTTAAAGACTTTCCACTTCCTTCTCCCAGCAATAAAACCATTTCTCATTTGTTTGGTGTCAGATTACATCTGACTTGACCAATTAAGTCTTAATTAGCTTGCACCATAAAAGCAAAGAATTTAGAAAAAATCAACACAACCCTAAAACCTGAAATAACTGCAGCAATTTAGGGTTTTTTAAGAAGTTTTTGGTTTTGCTTTTTCTAATTACATTTTTAGTTTTTAAAGAAAATGTGTAACTTCTGCAATGAAGATTAGAATGTAGATTTGGAATTACGATGTAGAGTAATGAGTAGAATGAGGCCATAACTGGTTATACTCATATATAAGAAAATCACAAATATGCAACTACTCTGCAAAGCAGTCCTGGCAGACAGGCAGTACTCATGGTGTCTTCAGAGGCTTTATTGAGTGAAGCACGGGGGAACAGTTGTGGCTGCAGGGAAGTCCCTGCTGGGTGGGGTATGTTCTCCCACGGAGGCCTTGACTGGGTGACTGCAGTGAGGGTTCTCTTGAACCATTTCCTGGTTTGGGCTTCAAGAAGAGAGTGAAAACCAAGCTGGTGGCAGGGCTTCAGTGACTTACCCGGGAGCTGCACTGCTCTGTTTTACACTCCTGCTCCTCCTGTGGGAAGGAAAGAGGTCAGTTCTCTGTCTCTGCTGCAGCTCCTGGTACTTACCTGGAGAGGGGTCTGGGGGCTTGAAGGTTTGTTTGTTTTGCTTTTCTTTTGATTTTAGGGGGGG
>VXAU01000197.1:1097921-1241845 GCA_013399695.1 Formicarius rufipectus
CGCCACGGTGAGGGGCGGCGGGGCCCGGCGCGGGGCCGTGGCGGGGTCCGGCCAGGCGGGGCGGCCGCGGTGCAGGATGAGCGCTGGGCCTCGCCGGCGTTGCGGCCGTTCCGGGCACGTGTGGGCGCTCGGGGCGGCCACTCCACCCGCCGTTCCCCGGAGCGACTCTCTCCCTGTTTCTCCCCTTTTTCTCTCCTCCAAGTTGCCCCTCTTTCCACCCCTCCCAGTCAGGCCCCTTGTGCCGCGGCAGCTCCGCAGGCGCCCTCGTGTCGCGGCGCTGTCGTGATAGCGGGACCCGCGTCCGCACGTGTGCGGTTGCTGTGAATGCTGCGCTTCTCATGCCTTCTGTAACTAATAGCTCAGGCGCAGGATGGATGATCAATTGCCAGGCCGGATGTGCTGCGTACACAGGAGAAAACAATGTATAAAACTTTGGCTAATGCTTCTTTTCCTGTTTTTTGAAAGCAGATGCGACGTATCCCCTTTCTTGCTTTCTTTCCACATGCGGGAACGCTGAGGACGAAAAACTAACGATAGCTGGTGTGACGTTGTTGAAACAAGTGGATTTTACTTTGCTATATTTCTTACCTAATGCTCAATCACCTCCTTTTTCCACAACCCCCCTTATTTAGCAAAAATAGGCTTCCTTATTTCAGTTGCTTTATGTCTGTGAGGCGTATACCTTCTCTGTAAAAGATAGTGTGCATGGAGTCTGTCTGAGCAGACTCTTGTCTCTGAAGTAAAAATAGGATTTATATTTGGAATATAATATATTAATAATAGTGTAATATATATTTAGAGTTTTTTCTCTGTTTTTCCCTTTCTCTGTTATTCAAGCAGCAACAAAAAAAGCCAAGCCCAAATCAGTTCCCTTGTCCTGAGATAGCTGTTTTGTGGCCTCATTAAACTTGCATATGAATCTCCCTTCTAGGCTTGTGTACCGAGTGCTTCTTAGCAGCCCACATGTATGACGTACTGGAGATGTTTATCATTTACCTGCTAGTCACATAGTAAAAACCTATAATGAATGCTATGGCAGGTTCCTAAAGAACTTAAATGGGAAATAGTGTTTTGGCCATTTGCCTGTAACCTAAAATTCCTTGAGGAGTCTAAAAGTGAAAGACTGAAATTATTGTATGAGTTTGAGAGCTGGGCCTTAAAAATATCTTTGACTGTGGGTCATTCTAACAGATAAAACAGAGTTATGAACCTGGGATATTGTGTGTCCCTTAAGATGGATTAGGTGATTGGTTTGATGCTGTGTTGGATTTTTTTTCTATTTTTCCCATTAATGATGAGTCATTAGGCACTAAGAAGTAGTAGGGCTTTAGTAGCATAAAATACATTATATAGGAAAAATGATTGAAGAAATTACTTTTCCATAACCAGGAGCTATTGCTCCAAGGCCAAACCTCTGCATAGCACATGAGTGGTAGGATTAAAACATACAGCACTCTATGAGCACCTTTTTATTTTTTAGGGTAACTGTGTGTTGATTTGAAAGCCACTTGTTTTCCACTATAAAAATTCTTTACTGTTATGGGGCATTTCAACTACTAAGATGTAATTGCCAAAAAGTCACAAATGTTTTTATTTTAAACATAGGTATAAGTGCTTTAAGTACATAAAAGATTTTTTTGTTTGTGTTATTTTTCTCTTCAGGAAGCACACGAGGAGCATGATACTTCTACTGAAAATGCAGATGATTCTAACCACGATCCTCACTTTGAGCCCATAGTTTCTCTTCCTGAGCAAGAAATAAAAACTCTGGAAGAGGATGAGGAAGAACTCTTTAAGATGTAAGTACGGTGTCTCTGTCTATTATCTGAATGTTTATTAGGCTTTAACTTGACTGTGTTTGCAAAAAGCTGGATGACTTGCTAGGTATCTCTGTATGAAGCTGTAATCTGATGGGGTTGGTATTTACCATGAAGGCAGAGATTGAGTGGGGGGATGACTGATAATATTGCCCCAACAAACTGAAATTTGGAGCAGTAGAAGGGAGCTGATAGTACAGATCTGTCTTTAGCGTTGTTTAGCATAAAAGAAAACAACAACTTAGGTAGTAATTAGAGGTTTGAAATTGTGTGATCACATTATAAAGCAAGTATCTTGGGAGGAAAGAAAATAGATGTGCATAGTGTTGCTGCCCTGTATTCCTGGGTAAAGGGTGATGTACGATACAGTGGAATAATAAAAGCAGTAGGTGCAGTAGAGTATTGGGGCATTTGTGGCAGTAGATACCTGTTGTCTTAGACAGTTTTAGCCTTAGATTTGGCTTATTGTCAAATCAGAGTTAGAGTAGTCTGCTCCAAAATTTGGCATTTTTTTCTTGAAAGACGGGTTTATTACAAGTCCTTATCCCTTTCATTTTTATATCTATCTTGTAGTGGGAGCAGGTACTTCCTTTACTATAGCAGTCTTGAACTCATTAGCAGAGCTCAGACTGTGTCCTGGGTTAGTTTTGACTAGTATCCCAAACTGTTCCAGTTTGTCCTTTGGCACACTGGCTCTTGGAGCAGTAGGCAGTCTGAAGCAGGTATATTGCACTGCAGCACTGAGCTTCCTTTATTCTTGACTCAACCGTAGTGGCAGGTAAGCTTTGGGAGTTAAAAGGAAATGAGTGATTCTAGAGGGTGAGGCACTTCGGTAAGTGTTGATCAAACATTGGACTTGAAATTGTGCAAGTGTCTTTACTTATTGCTAAGATGCTAAATTTTATAAATTAATACTGATGGATAGGTGAAGCAGTTGTATTTGTAGTATATGTAAGAACTCTGGCTATAGCAAAATCTGCTAATTAGCTACCTGAATTTAAAAAGTTACCTACAGCAAATGTGTTTGTCATCCCAAAGAGTGCCCAGAACTTGTGGAATATTAATGTAGTTATTACGTCATTCTTAATAGTTTATTATTAGATTTTAATTTACCATAAGGGTTTCTAAAGCTGTGTGTTGAACTAGAGCAGGGATCCTTATAAAAGGAATTGTTTTGCTGTGTGTAGCTTTTAAGAGTAACTGTACCATGCAGTCAAGTGTGCTGTTTCATAAATGTGTCTACATGCAGACTAATTGAAGTCTCTTTTCTCCAAGGCGAGCGAAGCTGTTCCGATTTGCATCTGAGAATGAGCATCCAGAGTGGAAAGAACGAGGAACTGGTGATGTGAAACTCCTGAAACACAAGGAGAAAGGAACAATTCGCCTTCTCATGAGGAGGGATAAAACTCTCAAAATCTGTGCAAACCATTATAGTATGTTATACATCCCAATACTTCTTTTGTTTTGAAAAATAAGTTTGTACACTTGTACAGTGTAGATTAAGAACTTGGTGGACTTTTAGTAGTGGCTGGAGAATTGCTGTATATCTTTTAAACAGGTGTCACATTTTATGGGGCTGCAAATACAGTTGTTTCTTGCCCTTCACATGAGGCTGCAGGCATCAAAAACCCAGAGGGCTTATTTTCATTAATGGAATGAAGCTAGTGTTTTTTTTCTTCTCTGATACTGCTCTATAACTAAAGTCACTTTAAAATTTAGCTAACATAGGCAGTATGTGATTGCTTCCAATGGGTGTTGTTTATTTTAATGATAGAGTACAGAAAATGCAGGCTTTAATGCTGTTTGGGATAAGAATTCAATATATGCCTGCTTGCTTTTGTAAAAGGCTGAGAAAGCCCATGTAATAATTTAGTAACTTTGAGCTAAATGTTTGAATTGGTAGAACCAATCTCTTAACCATCAGAAAACAGATACTGAGGTGCTAAACTAGTCTGTCTGCCTTTCTCTGCTTGTAAAATAAACTGAAATTAATACGGTGTATTGGGCTGACTTTTATTCAGAGAGGATTCTTTTTTGAGTAACATGAAAGGGCAAGATGGAGTTGAAAGTCAGCATAGCTTGCAACAAGTAGACTAATTTGGTGATACTTTGTTGCTTGTTTTGGTAATACTCAGATTTTTATAGGAGGTGTATTTAGTGCTCTGTGGACTTAAACTACATTTAGATAACTTAAGAATATATTAGCTTAATACAAATTTCAAATCGGAAACAGTTTTCTTGGAGTAGATAACTTCAGAAGGTCAGCCTGTTCAGAGGATATAAGTGTAGCTGTAGCTGTTAGTAAATGAAATGGCAAATATGAAAGCAGTGTGGTCACCAACCAGCAAGAATAAACCTTTTATTTAAGAAAACAAATGTTGCACTTAAGCAAAACAGAACTGATAAATTTATACTGTTCACGTCAAAGGTTTTGGTTTTTTTTTCCTGGAAAAGCTACCTCTCAGTATACGTTTATTTATTGAATTTATGCTGACTCACAGGCAGACAAAAGGACTCTTCATTTTTGCAAAACATTGAATGGAACAAAATGTAATATGATCTCTAGGTTTTAAAATGCAAGGAAGGGAGTAGACTTTTCAGATTTCTCTTGAACTAAACAGGACCCAGAGGATCAAGGAGAAAATAGCCCTGCATAAACTTGGCATGTCTGTAATATATGAAGTCTTAGAGTAGTATGAGAACTTCATCAGTCAGGTGAAGTAATTGGAGTATCTTGGAGGGAAAGGTCTCCATTTACTGGGAGGCAGCAAATGGATTGAAAATACACTGTGCGCACGTTGCAATGCTACAGAATTCTGTAATAGCTTGTATCGCAGCTTTAAATTGATAGGAGAGAAATGAACTATTTGATTACTAATGGAAGGAATAATACTTTTTAATTAATTTTTGGTAGTATTTTCAGTGTGTAGAAGAAGAATTAATGCTGTTTCTCCATCTGGATACCCTTTCCTCCTAAAGCTTTTGCCTGTACTTCAGAGTTGTGCTTATTGACTGCATCTCAGTCATCTGTTTTAAACAAAAAATTGAATCAAGCCCTCAGTTTCTTAACAGTAGGGAATCCAGCATCCTCTTACACACTGATGGTCTTGCATTGTTTTATTTGACAATGTAAGGAGAATTATATATAGGCACCATTGTCTTCTATTTGTCCAGGAGTAATTCTGTGTAAAGTGCTTTACATAACCATTGCAGCCTGTTGTCAGTGAGATTTATGGAAGCTGCCGTGGAATTTACTATTGTGCTCTCTACATCTTCTTCTTTCTTTTCAGTCACACCCTTAATGGAGCTGAAGCCTAATGCTGGGAGCGACAGGGCATGGGTCTGGAACACACATGCTGACTTTGCAGATGAATGCCCCAAGCCTGAACTTCTGGCAATCCGGTTTTTAAACGCAGAGAGTGAGTGGCCTGGCACTGAACTTACACTGATGTGAACTGTTGTGTTACTCTGCGTGTGTAAATACTGCTGTAGATATGCCATATCTCACCCCTGCATGGGAGTGTTAGCTAATTACTCCTTTATCTGAGTGAAGTCTGTTAATCACAGAGCCAGATGTGTTGACAAACAGTGTGGTAATTAGGTCTCCAGTAGTATTTGCACAGTTTCTGCCCTTGGCACTTTTTTAACCTAAGCCATTTCATGCAAGTGCACTGCCAATTAGAGTAAAACTAAAAGCAGTTTAGAGACTCACATGCAGTTTGCATTCCTTCATCTCAGGGGCTGAATTGTAGTTAAGGTTAGATATTTGCATTAGAAGCAGGGAAATCCTAACCTGATACTTCTGGTCCATCTGCATTAGCAAAACGTTTGAGTACGTTTTTTTTTTAATTAAGTATGCAGTACCTTCTTTGTTTTGATTTAACTCTCAGTAAAAAAAGTGCTATTCAAACCCATTATACCTAGTTGGCAAGTTTTTCTGGAGTGATTACACTGAGTACCAGAACAGCAAAGTAACTCTAATTATGGATTAACTAGGATTAAATCAAAGAAGTGTTTGGGTGGGGGAGGGTTTATGTTTTGGGATTTTTTTTTAAAGAAGCAAAATGAAAGTGTTGCATTTCCCGCTTTACAGTGTGTTAGCCTCCTTTTCTCCCTACATGCTAGATGGATCATAAAGTGTATTTTAAAACTAGGTGAACTTGCCGATGTCTGGGAAGAACTTAGTGTATCTTGCTTTTCTTTTCCTTAAATCTCCAACGTTGTATTGTTTAGCTAAACAAATCTTTCTGGTCCACTTGCTTAGTGCTTGCTTTATAATCAAGTTGGACATTAAAGGGGTTTAGTAACTATTTGTTCATCTTTGAAAAGTCTTTCTTTCTTTCTTTCTGGTAGAGGCTGTTCAGATTTGTGACTATTCTGTTTTGGGGGAGTAGTCGTCTCCTCCTGTTTGCCCTTTGCAGTACTGGCTAAGCAGGTGACAGGTGAACAGACATAAGTACGTCCTTCAGGGTATCTCTCCTGTTTGAGGTGCTTGAAGAGGAATCGATACAGACGCTTCCTTGAGTAGTTTCATAGTGCCTTAAGAGTTCCTGTGGGGCAACAGTGACCTCCTGTGGTCAGCCAGACCAGCCTGGTGTAATAAATTACCTCCTTTGTTGTTCTGGTGTTAGGAAGCATTTTGCCCATTCTGCTTTTGTCTCCCTTTACTTGTACTACACGTGTAGAAACATTACTGTAACTAGATCAGCTGGTTGGAATTACTGTGGAGTCAAGTGGTGGCTTAGACCAAAACATGATAACAATTCTGCGTTCTTAGCTCTTGTAGTCAAGTCTAGCTTGAGTCCAGCCTTTGGGTGTACAGAGTCTGAATGCTGTACTGACAAAACAGGCATTATCTTCTATTGTTGATGCTAAGAACTCCCAACTTATATGATGAGCTTGTGGAAGACTCTCAGGGGATAACATAGCTGTTCAAGATAGTAGTTCAAAGCTAATCTTCAGTCTTTTGCATACAGATAGTTGTGTTAGTAGTCTCTGACATCGTATTCCTATAGGCAAGAGACAGTTGGGAGTTGCAATAACTACAAAACGGCTCCTGCTGGTATTACATAATATTTTGCTAAATATGCTGCTTCAGTAGACTTGCTGAAGAAAATAAACTGCTTTTGCACAAAGATGTGATTGAAGAATTTTGCGTCTTGTGTAATTTAGTAGATCTCTTCATAAGTTTCTGCACATTTTGTTTACACAGCTTCTTGCTGGGTATCTTCAAGATCAGCAGTATTCAATGTTGCGAACTGGTGAAACTAATGACAAAATATTTTATCTTTACTGAAACAGATGCACAGAAGTTCAAGGCAAAATTTGAAGAATGCAGGAATGAAGTAGGCAAGACAGCAAAGAAAGGTAAGGCAGTCTCAGTGTATCTGTGCCACGTTTTCTATCTGTGTGAGTGGTTATGGTACCCTGGAGTGTCATGTTCCAGCAGACTCACTCTGTGCTGAACTGCAGCCTTCAGTTCAGGTGCTTTTCTGTCTGCAAGAGTAATGGCTCACACGAGTGACGATGGCCTTCTTTCCTGTAGAAGGCTGTTACAGTTGCTGTTGGGACAGAGGTATTTTTGAAAGGCTACTTGGGAAGTGTTTATGGCTTGTACACAAACGATCTGTGAACACTGCAACCACAGTGCTGTTTCTTCCTTCTAGTTCCCTTTCTCAAATTCCACAAAAATACAATCCTGCAGGTATAATACTTAATGTTTGGGGTTTTTTTTAGTAGTTGTTAATATATATGAAGTTGTAATATTTATTCACAGGTCTCTTAATAGATTATTGCACCACGTTGTAGAATTGCCTGTGTGACAGGATGTCTCACCATATCAAATAAATACTTCCGTCTTTTCTGACTAGCAGGAAAATCCATTACTCCCTCTATGTAACACTTTTCCTAATCAATCTTTCAGCAGGCACAGACAAAAATGATAGTGCTGATAAAGTTGCTGAAAAACTAGAAGACCTTTCTGTAAAGGAAGAGAGCAGAGAATCTGAGAAGAAGGAGACCAAGGAAAAAACTGAAGAAAAGCAATAAAATCATCCTGGGCCTTGCAGTTTTTTCCTTTTTTTTTTCTTTTTCCTTTATTTTACTTTTTTTGTTTGTTTTCTTTTTTGTTGATTTTTTTAAATTTTTTTTTTTTACAAGGGACTTTATAAGGAACTGAATTCAATATTCAGGTTGTTTTTTCTAAGCTTTTGCCCATTGGATGGTGTCTTCAGAAAAATCCATTCCCCAGTCATGAAAATGTACTGTGCTAACTTTCTTTTCCATAGTGGAAACATTTATAGTCATCCAAAAGAGTGAATAAAACAAATGTGAAAGCAGCTTCAGGGGGCAGAAGTGTAAAGGCTTATGAATACACTTATTTCATTGTGTGTTAAACTACATATCATCATTCCTGTGGATTAGGTAGGTTAACAGACTTTACCAACAGGAACAATTAGGATTCCATTCCTGTTTCTTCTGTGACTTCTAAAACGGTGGTATGACAGACCCTTCACACGTGCTGCTGTGTGTACTGAGCAGGGAATGTGCCTGTGCTCCTTGCAATGCAGCAAACTGCCGGAATCGGGCAGTAAGAGTGTTCATGGCATGCTGATGATGATGGTCCATCAATCAGACAGCGCAAATAAAGATGGGGGAGCAAATGTATTTTGTGAGATTTGAGACGTGTTTTCCTCTTGCAAAACGAAGTCTGTGCTTCCCCCTGCCCCAAATTTGCTAATACTTCAAAGGCTTGATTCCAGCAGGAAGTTGCCGCTGACTAAAGGCAGCAGCAGCCTGTTATGCCGAGGTGTATGCAAAGGCATCCAGACTGGTTGAGTACCTTCCTGTGAGATTCCCCGTGTCAGCTTATCATAGCAGTTGTAAAAAAAAAAAGTTGAAAGGGTGGGGGATTTTCCCCCAAGGGCTTTGGAGCTCATTTTTAGAAACGAGGAGTTTTGAACTTCTCAGATGCTTGGTAGGGAGGCTGTCCCTCTTGAAGAGTGGCGGTCTGGCACTCACTTTGAAACAGTTAATTATGTTGTACATGCTTGAGGGACACTCCTTGCCAGAATGGACAAGTTGGATAAGCAGAAAACATTTGCAGTGAGGAGATTTGACCAATTTTAAGTTAGTGCTAGAGTAAGAAAATAAATTATAGTAAGCAATAAAATCAACATAATTAAGACTGGTAGCAGAATTGAATTTTGTTGTTGAACACTAATACAAATATTGTGTTAGGATAGTGATGAAATTTTATAATAGTTTCCAAAATAATTATGAAAACTGGACAAAACTTGCTAAACTTTACGACTGGATGACGTTAACATTGGATAGAAATACCTTTTTATCTTCATAAAAAGGCTTTTAACTTGGTCAGATTCTGCAGTCTACTCAAGGAAAATACATTTTGTAAAAAAAAAAAATCACGTCTTTCTACTTAGCATTGTCTTTTGATGCTACCATGATTGAGTCTTAGATCTGGAACTGTAATTAAGGTACTCGCTTCAAACAAAGTAATTCCTTTGGTGTTTTGCACATTCCCTTTCCAGTACAGCAGATACCAAAAGTCTGTTAATTAACAAAGGTGGTTGAAAGGCAAAATGAAATGCTCCTTAGTGTTTTTGGCTTGGAAATAACAAGACAAAGCTATTCTGAAGTATTTAACATTTGAATGTAAAAGCCAAATCTTTATCCATGAGTCACTGTAAATTCTTTGATCTGATAATGTCAAACTGTGTGTCTAAATTGATAGAAATGACATTTAAAATTTTCAAAATAAAGTTACATTTTCTTTTAAAGGATTTGGTTTTTATTTTAAGAACTCTCACAGGGAATGTATCTTTAGTCTGCAGGGGCAAAGGGATGAAGGCAGCGAAATGGGTGAGTTGAATGTCAGTATCAAACATTGTACAGAAGAGGGGAGGCAATACCAGAACAACTTATTTTTTCCTTAAATGTTAGATATTGATGACACCTGCTTAATGTTATTACCCTCTCTTTCCACTCTTATTTATCCATGCTTAAATGATTTCAAGACATTTCCATTCCTGTTTAGGTTAATGTGTTTACAGTTCATGGATTGAAACCATCCTTGCAGGGATGCAGTCTCAAAGAGCAAAGTCAGGAGAAACCACTAAGTGAAATAATTTCTCTGGATAACATTTGGCTGAAGAATGTTGTAGTCCCCTAAACTAAAGGATGGTCAGTCAACCTGGTCACTTTAGAAGCCATAGGTGTGCTGTTCTACACACTAAAAAGCAGTAAGTATTTTTAAAATCGATCTCTGTGAAATTACCTATTTTATATTTTTTTTGTGCAAGTCATTCTAATGATAAACTTTCCTCTCTGTAAAGTAGACTGCCAGGAGGAGTCCTTGAAATGGTTTTGTAGCTTATTCTGTACTGAGTATTCCAGAGTTCCAGCTGATGTAGTGTTGTCCTGTCTCTCTGCTCAGGTCACCAGGTGCTCATGTTTTCCCTCCACCTTCACTGCTGACAGAGTTATTGAGATGAGAGGATGTGGCCTGTCTTGTCAGGCAGTGACTGCTGCAAAACTGTAATAGTGCTTTGACAAAAATGCAGACTTGTAGTGTCTCAAATTTGTCCCTCAAATTTGTGGTCACTTACTCAAATACATCAGTTGCTTTGTTTCTTAAATGGTAGTAACTTCGGTGTGATAAATGTCTGAACCTGTTTGAAGGTCTTGTGTCATAGTAAAAATAGATCATGCAGAAACTTCTCTAATTCACTGTTCAGCCACTGCACAGAAATTCAATGAATCTTTAATTTCTGCACTTCACAGAAGTGTGTTGAGAATTTGTCTCTAGGATTTTGGAGGTGAATTGGATTCTAGGTTATTTTAACACCTGCTGTTGAACAGTGGCTACTTTCTTTTTTCTAGTGAGGCAAGGTAACTCACAGCATGTTTAAATGTAAACTAATGTAATAGGGAGTGTTTTGTTAATGTAGCTGGATAGAGAATCAAGTCTTCAGGCATTTCCAACTTTAGTAACAGAGTTATTGAGAATTTGAATCTTACAAAAGGTAGAACTGAAGATTCTAAAGCAGTTTTAGTCTATTTTTGTTAAAGTCTGCAATTTGTACAAATTTTCTACTTGCTTCAAGTTTAGAAAGGTGCCAGGCTTGGTGACCCAGCCTTTGGTGGTACTAATACATTTGTGTGCATAGTGCTGGATGGATGAGTATCTGAGCCCATCTAGTAATGAATTTAACTTTGAAATCATTACATTTTGACAAGCATTAAAATAGTATCTTCTTAGCAGGTAGTTAAGGACTTAAGAAAGTCAACTTAGAGAAATGAATTCAAAACAGTTCTCTCTCAATCCCATGTTAGTTATTTTGAAGACTAATAAGTTGCATTTTTTTCTCCAGGAATAAGCTTGTATTAGTGATTTTAAATTTCCCACTCACAAACTGCAAACACCACAATTTGTTGTGTTTTAATAATAAATAGAGGTTATTTTTTTCTCCTGTGTGATAAGGTAACTTATATCAAACACAAGTTCTCTGTGATACCAAAAACTCAGTAAATTAAAATTCTCCACATTGGAGGATAAGATAATATTGTGAATCTCTGTTTTTGTTGTAACACCCTGCAGGAATACCTCTATTGTTTATTTAGGATTTACTTTAAATAAGGTCATCTTAATTATATTTAGCTAGAATTACTCCTTAAATTAGAAATAAGAGGAATTGCCAGTCTTTCACCAACTTTAACAAAGTCTTTGGCAATGTATATTTTCAGAGTAAGGAGCTAAGGAGAGGTAACAGCAACAGATCAGAATTGTTTGGCTGATGAGGAAAAGTTGGAAGTAATCAGCTGTAGAGTGCATTGTACATGTAAGTGATTTCTCAGACTCTAGTTCATGTGGAAAAAAAAAGGTGCTCTCTCAAGTAAGCAGTACGGAATAAGTAAATAAATTTTGAAATTGTGAAAACTGAGAAGCACAGGAGCAAAAATCCTTATATTTAAGAGTTGAATAGTTATTAGTATCTACAGCTATGCATCAGATTTATGACCACTGATGTATTTTTGCAATAGGAAAATGTAAGTATGGACTATCTTTGTCCACTTCCATCACATTACACATTAACCATTGACTAAAGACCTGTTCGTATTTGAAAGACTTGCCTAACTAGTTTGCTGTAGTTTCCTAGTGAAAGTGCAACCTACATCAGATCCATAAATAAATCACAATTGTAGAAATACTTCTTTTTTTTAGATATTAATGGTGAAGCCATTTGTGGGGTGTGTTTTCTGTGATGGCAATAGTGTGTTTTAAGTAGAGGCAAGGTGCTAGCACAAATCTAGATTAGATGTTACATACAGCAAACTTACTGTGTGGAAGGTGTCTGACTACTGCAAGTATTTCACAGACTTTATAGTCTTAAATATATTTTCAACTTTCAAGCTGGAGAAGTTCAGCTTGTTCTTTGCTCTTGACTCTACAAATTTCCATCAGTTGATTCATCATAGATATTAACTGTTGTATCAAGATGTGCAGTTCACTCATGACCTAACAGAGAAGCTGATGGTGTCATGAGTTCTTGCCTTTTCATGTTGTGCTGACTGACCTCCTTTCAAGTAGTTAAAAAGTTCATCATTTTCTAATGCTGTTTTTTCATAAAAGCAATTATGGCTATTGTAAGCATCAACAAAGATGGCTTGGACATTAAAATGACTGAATATTTTGTATTTTTGGAGGATATTTCTTAAGACTATTCTGCCAGGTATAATTAAAGTTACAGTGTTTCATATAAATAGTGCATATCACTTTAATATCTTATTTTCTGGTATATGAACACTGTTGGCTTTCAGAGTTTCAGCAGCATCATTTAGACTGATATTTCATTCTAGTGGTTCTACACAGGATGGTTGGTGAATTTTCAAAACTGCCTACATCATTCTGAGGTAAGTAGTTTCTTGTGGGGATTGTTTAAGAATCAGTCTGTGGAGTTACAAAAGTCTCATAGTAAATGCAACTTTATATGCCCTATCACTGCAGTTGGGAAATACAGGAGTTCTGTTCTGAGCAAGTGCTTTCCATGGAAAATATCTATTGGAAAAATCTAGTAAACTTTGTGGGATATCTGTTTAGGCCACTGAAAAGTCATTATTAGGCAATAATATCTGGTAAGATAATTTATCTTGTAAGAAATTATCAACTAAATGAAAATTGTCATATTAACGTTCCACTGGGTAACTTAGTAGGTCTGGCTTGTACCCAGAACTATCTGGCCCTGCTTGGGCATTTTGGCAGGACTGTGCAGCTCAAGATGATCCAGATGTCTTCTGTTCTGAGCACTGCAAATCTGAGGAAAAAATAGCTTTTGCTAAATAATAATTGCTGATCCTTGAGGGTTCTCCCAGTGGCCCTGAGCAGTTTGCAGGTCACCAGTACTACATGGACTGGAAAATGCATTTACTGTAGTAAGCAAATCCTGTAAGAAAAGTAGAATTATTTATTGTGGTCACTGTTTAATGACAACAGCAAATACAAGCTAGAAGCTAAATTGCATAGTGACCAATAAAATATTCCAAGGATTTTCAATACTTTGAAGTGTGCAAAATAAAAGGATTTTCCTAACCATGTAGCTAAGATTTCAAGCTTATATTAGTACCATGATTTGATATGAAAATTGCATGGCAATCAAGCTTTTTTGATGCTTGCTCTGTTGCGAGTTTCCTTTCATCTTAGGAGCTCTGAGAGTGGTACCCTGCCATGTGGCTCCAACACGGCTTCTGTGGTTGGCCCTTTTTCATTTGGGGTAAAACTTCAGAGTAAAATCTTGCAAGGAAACATGCAATTACTAGCCATGCTCAGCCAGATTATTTTTAGATGGCTCTTTGTAGCTGTATTTGTTCTTTGTGTAGTCATTAAATCTTTCCCTAACTCATGCTACCATTGCTGTTTACCTCAGTGCTGCCAAAATCTTCTGGCATGGCTGGTAAAGCAGTGTGAATCCAGAAACTGCAGTCCTTGAAAAAAATATGTTCCGGGAGAGAAACTCTGAGAGATGTCTGTTCTGCTTTAGTCAAGTCCTCAGCCATCCCTACAGTTTGACTGGTAAAGTCATCTCATGGCTTTAAATACACTTGGCTTATAATAATGAGATTGAGAGTTGCTCAGCAGTGCTGTATGCTCTCTTGAAAACAGACTGTTCTTGAGAGCTGGAGTGTTAGTGGGAAGGAATTGAGGTGAACTGTTGGACACCAAATTACAGAAAATAATTGCTTTCTGATAGCTAATCTACAGTGTGCCCTAGAAAGAATTCAGCATAACCCTGTGGCCTTGTAACTGAGAATGTCTCAACCCTCTTCTGGAAATGGTGGTTCTGCACTGCTGCACAGCACAAGAGGTGTGATCCACAGGGTGGTTGTGCAGCCCAGCCCAGCCTGGCACAGTGTTCTTCTGCATCAGTTGGCGTTTGGAGATGTGTCCCTTCTCATTGCTCTGAAAGCTGCAATTCTTTGTGCCCTGACTCCACATACTCAGTTATCTTTAGTCTCCATCTACAGAATTGTCACATGACTGGAAGACTAAGTAAAAAAAAAAAAAAAAAAGCCAAAGTTGCTTGGTGCTGAGAACCTCCTTTCAGAACAGCAGTGGCTTGAAAGATTGGCCCTCCAAATTGAAGCTAATACAGTGAGATCAGCATTAATGTGTCAGAGTGAGGAAGGGAAAAACATTCTGAAGGGTAGAACGAGCAGAAGCCCTGAATCCTCCCCACTTGCAAAGCTGCCTTTGACAAGCAGACCTTCTAGAGAGGAAGCAATTCTTGTGGGAAAATACAGTTGGAAGTACTGAGGTGTGAAGTAGGGATAGTCTCTGTAAGGATAACTCCTGTATACACATGAAGGAATATTACTGTCCCGAAAGGGCTTTGTCCTTAATGAAATCTAAACAAATGATCAAATATGTATCTTAAAATGAACTTGTGTTTATTGCTTCCCAGCTCCTGTTAGAAACTTGATGGGATGCTTGTGTGGCTCATCTAGAAAGGGAACTTGCTTGTCCATGCTACAAATGCAGATATATCTTGTCACTTGGGAGAGAAGTTTTTTACTGCTTTTGAAGCCCTAAGAAATGCATTTGAATAGTTCTTGTACTGTCCATTATGGAATGCTGACCAAACTTCATAAACAGTCTGTAGTGATGCTTATGATAACATTTTCCAGATTAAAATAGAAATACCTGGAAAACTAAAATTCTTCACCAAGACTGCTGCTTGAGTGGGAAGGAGGAAGGGTCTTGGAGTTACTTAAGTGATTCAGTCTCTGCTTTTGTCATTCAAGTGATGCTAAAATAACTCTCCCTGAGTGCTCCTGAAATGGATCTCCTAGACTAGTTTTATGCAAAAGGAGCCCAGTTAGCAACTTGGAGACCACTCAGCAATAGCATCAAACCTGGTAAGTGAAGGCTTCCGAATGCTCTTGATCCAACTTAACATGCTCCTGTAGCTGAGCCTGAAGGCTTTCAGATTATTATGCAGAGCCTGGTTCTGTGTAAAAAAAACCTTTGATTAGTTAAAAGATTTTAAGAATAATTAATTTCAATAAGCTGGCATGACAAGGAGTAGTGAAGCATAGGAAACATTCATTGCCCTCCAAGCATTCCAAAATAACTTGGGTAGATGTTGTCCCTCCCTTTCCTCAAAAATCTTTGGAGATCATTTTAAGCTGCCTTCTGGCTTTAGTCCCTTTAGGATAAAACTTGACATTTTTAAAGTTTTACAGGGCTAGAAAATACGTATTTCTTTTTTTCCCTCTCCTCAAGTGGGGCAGTTGTTAGCGTAAGCTGAGATTTCACATAGCCATATGTCCTGAGGCTGGAACATGCTGGCTTTGCTTTTGTTGAAGCTGATGCCCGCAATTTTGATTTTTTTTTTTCAAACTTCATAGTTGATGACCCTTAAGAACACAGCAAGCAAAACCCAACTAAAAAGCCTTAAGACCTCTTGGACTATGGACTTTTAAAATGAGAAATGATGATGTCCTTTCAGAAAAGAACTGCAGTGTATACCTTCTAGGGCAAGGTTGCTTTAACAATACCCAGCAGCCGCTGCAGATGTAGCTCTTGTTTTACGAAGTGGTTACTTTATCTGCATGTTGGCAGCTGCAAAAGAGGGATTAGCTGAGGAAGAAAGCAGGAGGGAGGGAGGGACCAAGCTGCAGCACCTGGTCTTGATTTCTAAACTTCCAAGTGGCCTTGAACCACTCTGCCTGCCCACCTAAGGGTCTCCTTCTGACTAAGGCGAGCTGCTGGGTGGTGCCCCCTGTGTGAACACAGGAGCCATTAACACACAGCTCTTGAGAATGCCGAGTCGGTGAACTTTCTGATGTTACCTTAAATTACCTCTTCTGTCTGCCTCTTGATGCTAAGGGATAGATTTAAAAAGAACAGTATATTGCAATTTCAGTTCTGTTTGCGCTCTGTTATTAATAATGGAATCAGTTAAATTTGGCACCCTGAAGCAGTTTCCTCAATACTGTGACTGGATTTAGCAGAATCAAAAGCAGTGTTTATCCCCCGAGCCGGCCAAGCACGGTCTGTGCCCAGCCGGCCGGTCCCGGCCCCGCTCCCTGCGCGGACTCCGGGGATGCTGCAGCGGGGCCGCGCCCGCAGCCGCCTCCACAGAACTGCCACGAGGGCTTCGGCGTCCCCACAGCGCCCTGGCGAGCTCCATACATTGCCTTTTTTTTATCTTGTAGCCAGGAGAAACTCGGGCCCACGGTGCCCGCAGGGGCTGTCCCGGTGCGGACGGGCGCGCCCCGCCGTCCCGCAGCTCCGCTCCCCGTCTCCCCGCAGCGCTACCTTAAGGGGCTGGTTGACATCAGCCGAGTGGGCTGGGCGGTGTGGGTGGGATTTCCTGTGCTGGAGGTCAGCTGCTGCCGTCCCTCTGCCGTCCCTCCCTGCCGCCCGGGTCCCGCTCTCCCCGCGCCGGAGGGACCTGCATCCTCCCGGCGCCCTCCTCTCGGGTTGGATTTACATAGTGATGTGTAAACTACAGGATGCCCAGCAGCACTGGAAAGAGGTTTAAACCTACTAAATACATTCCGGTCTCCACTGCAGCTGCCTTATTAGTGGGTTCGACTACTTTATTTTTTGTTTTCACGTAAGTACTGCTCCGGNTCCAGGCCCCGCCGCTGCCGGTCCCGCTGCCTGCCCGGCTTCGCTTTGCAGGGGCTCAGCATCGCTCCGTCTCATAAGATGTGCCTGACAGTCAGAGCCACCATTTCATGGCACATCGCCCCCCGGGCTCCCGCGGCCGCCGGCTGTGTGCAGCGGGGATGCCGGAGCGCCGCAGCCGCGGGGTGTGCGGGGCGGCGTGCGGGCACAGCCCGGGGCACTGTGCGGGGCGGTGTGCGGGGCACTGTGCGGGTACAGCCCGGGGTGGTGTGCGGGCACAGCCCGGGGCTCGGCGGCTCCGGCAGCAGAGCTGGCCTCTACCCACAGTCTCGCGCATGTCCCGGGATTTATCCGGCAAAGCCTTCCCAAGTGGAAGGAGTCCTATGTATTACTCATTCTGCATATTTTTATGTAACTGTTCTAAAAGCCTGAGGATCTAATGAACAAATTTGCATTTGCTTGAAAGAGAGAGGGGGAAACTTTTTTCCCCCCTGTTTCCTCTTCCCTCATTCTCTTCTCCCTTAAATGCAGAATTGAGCTCTGGCTGTGGGCTTGCAGTTCTCCTGTATTTACATTAATATGTGAGCGCTGTAGTGCTTCGGCTCTGTTTCCTCTCCCTGTACACACACTGGAGTTCTGTCGCTCGCAAACCCTTCCTGTGCGGGGGGGATCGGCAGCCTCCCTGCAGAGGTGTCAGTGTTTCCAGACAGATGCTCCAGAACTGTGCTCTGAAAGGAGCCTTGACTAAGCTGCCGTTTAGGAAGGTGAAAAGGTGGCAATTGCATACTAAGATTTATTGCTTCACTTATTTTGAATTTTTATTATTTCTGCTTTCCTTGTTTTGCCATTGCTAATTTTTAATCAAGCCCAATGAAGCTGTTGGAAGCAGAAGGCTCTGTGAGAGTGGGAGTATGTGTCTCTGTCATTATCTTTCGTGGTTTGGCTGTGATGGGATTCTCGATGTTTCAAAATGCTCGTCACTGGTGTGGTAACTCAGTGTAGGATTTCAGAATAAAATGTGGATGTTGTTTTGTCTAACAGTTTCTTAAATCGGAACAGATTTTTGACACTGAAGTTATGCTTTTGACTTAATGTGCCTTGATTTCTTATTGCTTGTTTTCAATGCATTTCACATGAAGTACTGGTAAATCCTTTCAGGATATTATACTGTGTCAAGAACTGGTACAAGTATCTGCCTATCATTCATCAGTTGGGCATCTAATTATAGTCTGGTTCTTTGCAGGCCAGAAACTGAACTTTGTTAACACTGATGGGGTGAATATTAAATGGCTTTGCAGTCAAAAAAAGGAGTGTCTTAATGCTGGCATTTTTTCTGCTGCTTGGGAAGGGGGTATATGCTGAGGTTGTTTTGGAAGCTGTATGCTTGTTTTCATATGATACTTCCAGTGCAGAGCTACAAATTGCTTAGTGATGTAAGACTTTCCTGGTAACACAGTTGTTGTTGAAACATCCTTTTGGCACCAGGACATCAACAGAGATGTTCGTTGTACAATTCATTACTGTATGGAAAAAGCAATTTGCTTTAGTTTATTACTGAATCTCAACCTTCACTCTTCTCCCTCTGTTATCAGTGAATAATTACATGCAAAATGAAGTATTTTAAGGATCTCTCTATATTGTAACTTGGCCTGTGTATCTTGAAGTGTTAGTACATTTTTTGAGGACTGTCCCAGACATACATTCTCTGCTGCTGCCAAGTCTTGTGTGTAACAAAAGTAACACATAATTGAGCAACTGTTGTCAGGCAGGATCTGAGGTCCTGTCCATTCAAAAATACGCAGACGAATTTGTATGGAATTGGTGTTGTTTTTCACGTGGAACAGTTTTAGTAAAATCTTTGTCATGGAATCAAGGCAAGCAGTATTAATGAGATTAGTGTCTTGTGTGGTGGTGGGTTTTTACCCCTTTCCTGAGCATTTGCATTTTTTATCTTTTTCCACAGGCTGTGTTCTGTGTCCTCAAGATCCCTTTGTTGTGATATGTTACTAAAGGCTGAGATAGACCTGAATTTTCAGATGTGTTGATCTGCCCAACTTGTTTGATATTGGATAGATCTCTCATATGCAGCAGTTGGAGCACTGGCCTAAAAATGCTTTAAGCAGTGCTTTTGATACAATTCAAGCTTGCTTGTCATAGCACAAGACAATAATCAAATAACGATTTACACGTGTGTTTATTATTTCCTTATTTGTGTCATTAAGCTCTAAGGCTGCTGTGTCTGTTAACGAAGTAACCTGTGTATAAATACACAAAACTGACAATGGATGGGACTCATATCAAATTTTGGGTGCAGATCAGCTCAGTGGGTTATCAGGGATTGGAACAACTTCAGTGTGGCAGAATTGAATAATAGAGGTTAAACTAGAGGTTAAAATATGTGGAAAAATGGAATAATAACTATTTTTAAACACTTACTGAACAGAAAAAAAATAATCCTTTCAGGGCACTGGAAACATTTCTGAATAACATGTATGAAAACAGAGGATCTGACTTGACTTTTTCCCTAGACACGTTTGTGGGCTCAAGTCAAACATTGCAAGTGTCTTCTAAATGAAAAGCTCTTTGAACTCGAAGGCCAAGGTTAGCTTTTTTGCAGTGTGGTCTTTATTTTTAGCTTTTATCCAAACACCTTTGCTAAAAAGCAGCACACAGTGTTTGAAATACAGTGTCCACTGTTAGTTTGTGGTGGTGTAGATCAGTGGTACTGTTATATTTTGGGGAAATTTCATTATAGAGTCTCCATTATTCTTTTTCCTCAGCTATAATCGCTGTTATATTCTTTCTGGTTTTATGAGAGGGAACTAAACTGTTTAGCTATCAATATTATTGCCTGTGAAGGCAACTAAATATTGCAGTTGTATTATCACAGGCTTTTAGCACTCCATGTGTGTTCCTTCAGTAATAAATACTGCGGCTGAGTAGGTGGTCTAATTTGTCACAGCAGGAAAGTAAACAAGCATTAACTCTAAGCATTATGAAGGAACCTATCAATAATGTTATATAGAATGACTAGGCTAATTTACTTATATGAACAAATAAAGTGACATAATGAAGGAAGAACTAATTCTTCTTAACATTGCAAGAATCCAGAGTGATTCAGTGCTAGCAGACCTGAACTTATTTCTACCAAAACCTTTTTTTCTTTATTTTCTCATCAGGCTTTTTGTTAGTGATGACCTATTGCAGTGAAGTCTGCCTTGGACTACCAAGTGCTATGATCGAAACATGAGTGTGTTCATTCAAAGACCCAGTTTCAAGAACTTGCCACTTTATTTTAGGTTGTGTAACTTCAGTATTGGGAGAGAATGCAACTTAATTGTCAGTAAGCACAGTATCACCCAGTGAGCAGTTGGACTCAATGATCTGAAAGGATTTTTTCAACCTGAATGATTCCATAACTATTCTGGAGCTAATAGTTCTCTTCACCTGTTTAAATTGGCTACTTACTGTAGGTGTTAGTGCTGAGAACCTCAGAGTTAGTTCAGCAGCTGAAATGCCTGTGTCTGTAGATTACAGAGCAAGCTAAAAGCATATGGTTTTAAGGGAAAACTGTGGTTCATTTTAGTAAGGAGGAGAAACCTCATCATTCTCTCACTGAATATTGTAGACTAGAAGTTTCTGATAAAATACCCCCTTTCAGACTGTATTTTCTGCAGCTTGCAGCATCTTTGAAGTACAGTAGAAACACACAGTTCATAAAAGGTCCAGGTGCCACTACTTTTTTGATATAACGGTAGTAATGCTGCTGTATATTATTCCTTTAAATGGGATAATAAAATGGGTAATTTTCTGGGTGAAGTGAAAGCACAAATAAGGCAAAAACTCATTCAGTCAGTACTGAAAATGAGACTTAACTTTGTTCTTAAGTGTCATAATGGGAGGTAATCACAGGTATACACCACAGACATCTGCAGACTCTAATGCAGTCTGTCCCACAGGGAGTTTAATATCAATAATCTTCAGGAAACAACTGAGGAGTGATAAACTGGTGTAGAAGAGCAACAGAAACTGAAGTCACGGTAGGGATGGAAAGAATACAGAGAAATAGCCCATACTTCTGCTGTTCAGCTGGCTGGTAGACTGCTCAGTAGCAGGCCTGGTGGACTTACCTTAACAGTAAGGAAAAGTTGGCTTCAATTAACAAATAATTAAAACTTTTATTCTTCCTACATTTGTGTATCATGTTGCTGTATTTTATGAACTAGGAGAACTCAGCATTTCTGTAGCCACATAAGAATTCAGGTACACTTATGATAAATGCACCTCTTAAATCATAAGCACTACCCTGCTCCTGAAATTATCTAATCCTGTATTGGAACAACCTTAAAATAAATATGTAATAGCACTTCAAAATTCAAAACTATAGTAACCATCCTGGATGGTGGTTAATGGAAATATAATTATGCGTGTACCTAGAGTTCTTGAACTATCTATTAGATCTTTTCCTCCCATGACTTGCATATGTTCACAGATCAAAAAAGGGAAAGGATCATCTGCTTTTTTGACTTGAGTTTGTTTAGTCACTAGCAAAGGTCAAGCTAATAGAAGATTATCTTTGCTTTAGTCAATTTGATTTGGATCCATAATATTTTTCTTACTGAAAGTAGTTTGAAGTCTTTGGTGAACTCCAGTTCCAGATGTTCACTTCTGCCATTTCAGTGTTCTGATTTCAGTTGGAACAAATGATAAAATGTGATTTAAAATGTATATTACAGACATTATGGAACTCCATCTGCAACACAGGTGTGTTTTATACCAGCCTAGAGAAAATAAAACTGGATGCTGATAAGTAAATGCACAACAAAGAAAATAAAGAGGAGATCGAGGCCCAGATTATCTTGATGTGCTGCTGGACAGCATGAATTCTGCCTTGAAGTGTGGTCTTACATCCTTCTTATGGCTTGGCCCCTCGTAACTTACTGAAGGCTGCTTGTGCATTTGGGTGAGCTCAGGCAGCAATTGCTTGTAGGATGCCAGAAGTTCCAGGTGTTCTGGTGAGTATGAAAGCACATGGAGTGGTTGCCACTCTGCTTATCCACTTCCCTCTTGTACTGACTGAACGGTCATATCAGATGTCCTTGTAATTCTGAAACCCTTGGAGCACAGCACTCCTCTGCCTTGTCTGGTTCCAGCCATCCTAGGGGTTCACTTGGTGGTAGTACCAGTTGTGAAAAAGAACAAATTCCCCCTTCTTGAACCTTCTTTCCACACCACACTTTACTACTTGGAGTTTTAATGTATTTCTGATTTTTCTTTTATTTTGTTTTCTTTCCATATGCCAAATGAAGAAGTTGCTGTAACTGGTAGGGAGCAACTCACTGACAGCCATGCAGATGACACTGTGCAGAGGAAAACAGGTGTGCAAAAAAGTGCATCAGTTGAATGAGGTGAACTTTAAAACTGACTTCACAAGCACACACTGATTTCAAGCAGAGCAGCTCAGCCTCTGGAGGGATCTTAACATTTTCCATGTTAAATGCATCTTTAATGGCAGGTTTTTCCTGTCCACTCTACCTGCAGTTCAGAAGACGTAGTGCTTGCTAGGTTGACCTGAGTCATGTCAGTTGTCATGTCCATCAGCTTCTGAAAAGTGTTTACTTTTGTTATGACAAGGAAATGTCCTTTTAAGCTGGGGCAATTTCATCTTGCTATATAATTTCTGTAAATAGAATCTAGACAAACTTGTCAAGCAAGATAAGACAAGCAGTCTCAACAGGAAAATAGATTTAACTGAAGTGTGAAAAGTTACTTGGTTTGTTGGGGCCTTTTTTTTAATACTCTAAGAAGCCTCAGTTTTACTTCTTTTAACTGGTTGATTCTATGATCTTTGCTTCCAAGGGGACCAGCAAAGTTGGCAATACAAGATGTTTCTGAAAGCTATTAAAATTCATTCCTTTATTAAAAAACCCTGGTATTTCTTACCAACGGAGATATTTTTTCTTCCTGTAGTTTGAGAAAGGGGCAAGCAGAATCATCTCTGTTGCCTGCAGGAAGTGGCTGGACATGTTCAGCTGTGGATGCTCAGCTCTGTGTGCAGCCACTGCAGTGGCATTTCAGTGCTCACTGTAAATCACATTTTAAAAAGGCAGAAGAGCTACTGCAGTGGAAGTTATTCCTGTACATGGGCCACAGCTGTAGTCAGTGTGTGATTTATGCCAGTAGCAGCCTCCTTTCTATTTTTCCTAATAAACTGATAATAAGGTCATATGGAAATAGGAATGAGAGTGTCTCAATTACATCAGAGTGGGCCTCTGAACCTTTGTACATTAATATACAAACATTTTTTCTATTTTTGTTTAAAGTCCTTTTCAAGATGCTAATCTAAATACTGTCCATGTTTGTCCAAGTATGCCACACGTGTATCCTTTTATAAATACAAGCAATCTCTGCAAAATTGTTCAAGCTCAGTTGGCTTGTTAATAATGTAAACTCAGGGATGTTGCTGCTCAAAATACAAAACTTAAATAGAGAGGCAGATACATGTGGTGCCTTTGGAGATCTGATTTTTGAGGTTCATTACCTGGGTTATTTGTTAATTAGGCACATAACATTATTGTGTAAACAACTTACCCTGACACTACTTGCTTCTCAGCTAAACTCAGCTGTAGAACCCAGTGGTGTGGGGATCTCCGTGGGGCCTGTGAGGGATGGCCTGGGACAGGTTTTCTTTGCTTGCTTAGTGTGTAAGTTACAAGGCAATTTTTAAGGCCTCCAAAGGGAATCCATGAATTTTTTTTAGATTGCAGTGGAAGATGTCTGGAATACAGCAATACAAGCCAATTTAGAGCATGAAAGAGATGTATGCTGGAGTGGGGGAGAAGTATCCTAAAAGCTAGACAAGCTACAATTGTGTAACCAGAGCAGAAGTGGAACATTGATTTACTGCCCTTTGATTTGAGCCAGTAGATGCAAGACTTATTTTTCTATAATCCAAGAGTAATGTTCAATTTGGCTGCACTGTTACAGAGCTACTATTAGTTGATCATTTGTCAGTGGGAGCAGCTAATGAAATTGAAAGGAGGAAGCATGGGGCTTGAGACAGTAATGCTGCAGTTTTTAATCGAGATTCTTTATTATTCTTTAGCAAAGAATACCATAACATGGAAAAACCTAGTCAGCCTGGATCTTGTTTTACCGTGGAGAGGCGGTTTTGGGGATCCTTCCTTGGTGATTGCAATAATTAAATCAAATGAGTACACCACAGTGTACTGTATACTACATAAATCTTCAGCCACGAATCTGTATCCAGAAAGAGGATTTAATTAGTCACTGATTGTTCTTATGCAATTACTAATGCAATTTAGCTAGACTTGCTTCAAAGCTGTCCAAAGTGCCTAAAATTCTGAGCTCTAAACCTATTATGCAGACATTAGTGGGTACTTGATTCATTGTTTTTTTCATATGGATATTATGGAATAAACTTTACGGTACGCATACTTAGATATTGCAGTAGTTACCATGGGTTTCTGTTTGTGAAAGTATAAACACAGAATCTGCAGACTTCAAATGTGCAACCCTCATGAAATACTTGCACTCTGCTGCTGTGTGTTGAGATCATGCAGTACCAAAGGACAGTGGAGCCAGGTGCATGAAGCACAACTCTTGAATTTAGATCTAAACACCAAAGCAGCTGTCTGCAGGATACACCTGCACCATTTTACTGGGTACTTCACTGTCACATGAAGTCAGTAATTAGGAAATGCTCTTTGTGCAGGAGGACAGCAAGGCAGGCAGTTTGAACATGGAAATACATGAAATACAGATTTTTGTCAAGCCACATGTAAAATGATGGCATTTTTTTGATGGAGGAGGTGTTCATAGAGGCAGGCTACACAGTCACTCACATGGAAATAAGGTTTGTATGTGCCACTTTGAAATGACTGCTCTGCAGAAAACCGTGATACTCAGACTAAACTAATCTCAGAATATTCTTAAATGAACAAATTACTTTTAAAGTTGGAATCCCAACAAAGCAAACTTGAAACTGCTTAAATATATAAGGGCTTTTATAAATAAAGTCAGACAAAGCCTTACTCTCTCAGGATTCTTAAAACTAAATTGGCATTTACATTAGCTCTTATTCATGTCTTCAGGGAAATAATCCAATGTCGTATCGATATCAACACAAGTACAGTGCTGGGAATAAGGAAAGCTTGGACATTTCTGTAAACAAGCATCATTTTAATTTAAACTTGGGTCAGTCACAGAACTGCTTCAAAATGGAAAAGTCAGCTTAAAACTTTTCTGTCTCCTCTGATCCCAGTCGGCTAGGAGAGGCAGGTATTTTCTTATGGAAAAACACTTCCTCTCTCCCTTCTCAGCCAGCTCAGTTTCAAAAGTTATTTAGGATCATTTTCATTGTATGTAACCTCCCTTTCAGTTCTTTCTCATGAGTGAGATCTCATTTTGCATGTTTAGCTTTCTCTGAAGATTAATGCTTGCCCCAGCAATATGACTCTCCAGCTGTGTTATGATCTAATAATGCTGTGGTTAACCCTTGTCTGCTGTCAGCAGCTTGCTGAGCCACCTCCTGAGTTTTACCAAACCCCAGCATTTGATGATGTAGTTTCCTGGCTCCAAGCAGCAGGAGCCATTAGTTGTGTAGGTGGGCACGTTTCTGTGGGGTTTGTGTCTGGCACTGGGCTCAGGAGGCCCTGCCTCGAGACTTCCTGTGGAACCACACTGTTAACTTGGCTCCTCCTCCAACGTTCCATAGCACAGCGATGCAACAGGGACTTGGGGATGTCTGTATGGTCATCTTCATGTGGTCAAACCTCTGACTTTGGTAGCTCCAGGTTCTTGTTTTGTTTTTGTTTTAAATGATCATCTCATTTCTCCATTGTATGGTGCATCCGTCTCATATCTTTCTTTTCTCTTTGAAGATCTTGCTGCAAGCCCTGCCTTATCATCTGACCACATGGAAGCAATTACGTTTTCAAAGGGTGTCTCCTTGAGTGTAGATTGAGATTTGTGGTTCAAGTTGGCAGTTTAGGTTCACATGAGGGGCCGTTCAGTCATTAGCTCTGTCCTTGTGCTTTATGTCTGTGGCTCATGAAGGTTTCTGGGATGGAGCTGTGATCTGACCTGGCAGGACTCATTTTCTTTGGGTATTATGTGGCACACAGCCCTGATATTGTCTTGGTTAAAAAATGATTAGCCAGACTCCAAAGGCATGGACTCTTCTCTGTGCAGGTGCATTTCTTGTTGAAGAATCTTGTCTTCTCTCTTAAGTGCTGTCTAGGTGACAACTGGAATTCACCACTGCCACAGATTTACTGGATGAGAAATGGTACTCTGGTCTCTACCTCCAGGTCAGTTCTGTTTCTTGCCTACCTTCAGTTACAACTTCTGCAGCTGACCTTGAACCACATTAAATGGTTAGAAGTGAGAAATGTGCAGAAGCCAGTGAAAAGTGCAGCAGGTAGAACCGAAACAGCAAACAGGACATGATTGCTAACCCTGTCATAATCTACTTGTATATCAGATAATATAATAGAGCTGTATATCAGTATAATTTATTATCCTAATTCTCGGGGTCATTATGTTTCATTGTATTCTCTATTTACACTGTACACTAATTACTCTGCAAAGAGCCAAGTACAAGTTTGTGTAGGAAAGTAGCTCTAAAGAGAGATTTCATCATACATGCATTTTAAAAGAACATTGTACAAAGTGACAGCCTTGGTCTATAGTTTTTAACTTGATCAGTGCACAAGTAGGTTGGCTTTGCACATACTGCATGTTGTGTAAATGGCTAACCAGTCTTTGCAGCAAAAACAACAAAAACAGCAACAAACACTGCATTTTTTTAAATTACCAAGTTTGATAATTCTGTAGGAAAATACATACAAAATAACTGCTTTGTGATACATAGTACAAGTAAAACAGAAGGAGATATGAAGCCTTTGAGTCTAATGAGGTGATTTCTAATTCCCATATAGAAGTTGTAGCATCTGCAGCAGCAAAGGGGATTAATATTTGCCACAGAAATTTCACATTGCAAAGGCAATGCACAATGTAAATAACAGGACTTTCTGGGTGTGGCCAGTGAATCAATGTGATTTTTTTAAATTGCAGAACAAAATTTCTAGTCCACGTACAGACACAGAAACGTATCAGAAGTGAATTGCAAGCACCACTTCATCTCCTCTTAACAGAGCTCTGCTGAGAATGTTCCCTCACCTTACATAATCTATCCATTTTGAAATGAAAGCCTGTCTATATGGGGGACAGTGGAGGAGGACAGGCAGACATGGGGTTTTTATAATAGTAGAAGAATTGGTTCCTTGAAATGGGATGGTTGTTGTCATGTCAGCTTTGTGTATTTGTAGAAAATGGCATTTGACAAATAGATTGCAATGATAAGAAGATGCAAGGTCTTACATGTGGCATTCAGTCTGGCCTGCTGTTGCTGATAAACAGTGTTTTACACAGGTGGGGAAACATCTGCTTTCCTTCTTCTCCACTGCTTGAGTTCTCCTTTGCTAGGGCAGAACTGAGCTATTTCTTATGAAGTCTCCATCCCTTCTGTCTCCAGTAGCGTAACTTGTGAATAAGACCATCAGTGCTGTCATCCCTGTTCCTCAGAGAGGGAAAATGTGTAACTGGAGTATTGGTGTTCTAGAAGTTGTGCACAGATGTGCCAAATCCAGGCTGAAGCACAGCCAGCCCAGAGCTCAATGGAGGTCATTCTTTCAGAGAGGGCTTCTGAGGATGTGCTTTATTCTAGTTTCTACTCCATCTAATGTCATTTTGGGCCATCCTTCAAATGCACAGGAATGTCATGCTGCAAGACTGTTTTGTTTCTTGAACACTTAAATCTGCATGAATGTATGAATGTGGAGGTACTTGTACTGAAGTGTCATTGTCTCCCTTCAAAGTTTAATGGTAACATTGTAGTCTTTAAACTTTCATTTGTATGCAATTCCACAATGACTAATTACTTTTGCCAAGTAATTTTTCTTGCATTGTATTACAAATGCTAGTGGGAGAGCTAAACATGGTATCTGTGGTTTGAGAACTGAAAAATTGATGATTCCTTCTCTAGCCTGCTGTGTTTGATTTATAATTCATATCTGATAAGAGACACACTCTTCTGAGCCCACTGTAATCTCTTCATTTACTATCTAGTTGGGGTTTTTAATTCTTCCCATGGTGGAAGATGGGGGGATTGTGAATTTTGGGTTTTAAAGTGCTCCTGGAAAAGGTTTTCATACTCACATTTTCTTCACCTCCCATTTCCTGCAGACCCTTTATCCCCTGTAGGATCTGGCCCCAGGAGTTGGGTTGGCCCCAGGAGTTGGGTTGACCCCAGACAACACAGCTGTGGCCACTGCCATGACCCTTGATTTTTAGCATAATCCAAGTACATGGTTTATCTTCCAGAGGCACTTGACAGCAGAAGGAAATGGAGAACTGCAGGGGGTTTTAAGTCTCCTAAGTAGCTGCTTGCAGCCACTCTCCATCTCCAGGAGACACAGCTATGAGCTGAGCATAACCCCTTCAGAGAATACCTCTGGATTTTCCTGGGCTATCTGGCTGCTTCTTATCTGTCTCTTACACTGGATTTTTTTGTTGTTCTGTCTCTCTCTCTCTTGACAGATGACATCCAGGTCAATCTGTTCACATGGATAAGGCCTTTGGCTGAAGACAAACAGCATAGGGTGATCCACTGTTTGTTTACCTTCTGAAATGCCAGAATAGAGGCATTTCAAACTTCATCATTTAATCCCATCTTCGGGGTTACAAGGTGTAGTTCTTAATGCAGTCCCATCTGTTGAGCTGGGCTGGCTTTACGGGTTGATGAAACAACTCTTCTGTATTGAAACTGTAAGTGCTCTCAGTGGGCCACTGTCTTTACTGTGACTCACACACATTTGGCATCCTCTCCAGAGAAGTTGACCAACATTTCTGCCTTCTTCCCCACTGAGAAGTTCTGTGTTCTTAGTCTGTGAATTGATTTGCTCCAGGACAGAGAGTTGAGCTGCAGCTGCTCAAAAAGGAAAGACATGTCTTGCATTTTGCCAGTTCCAGTGTCCTTGTGTGAACACAGGAGAACCTGTTCGGTGGAGTGAGGCACTGACCCTGCAGTTCTGTGATCAGTATGCTTTGTATTTTATTTTGCATCTTTCAGAGTGGTGTTATTTTTGTTGCTTTATCTGCTTTGGAAATGAGAAAAGGCTATTTTGAGAGCAGTATTGACTTGGCATCATTAAAAAAGGGTCTCTTCTTGCCAGTTTTCTTCCTGGTTCCCCTAAAATACATTTGTTGGGCTGCTTCTGCCACCCAACAGTGTATGTTGTGCTATGTCTCCAAGCATGCATGCATGATGGGTGGATGCTTGCATGTCTGATGAAGGATTGATTCCCCCAGGCATGAGAGTCCTGCCAAACTACTCAGTTTAAAAACTGAATGTTTTAATATACATTCTGTCTTTTAGTCACAGTTTGGCCTCCTCTTTTGGAAGGCTTTTTTTAGGAGCAAGGAATGATATACTGTGTNAGATGCAGACTGTTTAAGTAACTGAGACCTCTACCCTTAGTTCCCTTTTCACTCACTCTCTTACCATGCCTGCTTAAATAATCTGAGCTGTATAAGAATTACTAAGATGGGATAAAGCCCATCCAAAGGTAGAACCTGAATCTGATCTCCTGATGTGCCCATTAAAATCTCACTGCAAAATGACCATTCCAAGGTATCCAAGTGACTCCATGCTTGATTTAAATCCCTTGGAGGGCTGTTAGTTCTGGCTGATGGTGTTAGTTCAGCTGCCTATATCATCCACATATCCTGGGCCTTACCCTTCTGAAAGAGGACTGTCTGTGGCCCAAGGACAAGATCCTGTTCTGTAACTATGAAGTCATGAGCTTTTCAACAGAAAAAAATAATAACATTCTTCAGCTTCCTCTTGGAAATGTCTGAATCATTTTGGTTAAAGCCTTAAGTGGGACAGATACTTTGCTTGAAGGGCTGAGCTGGCAGAAACACTGCAGCCTAATAGTTAATTTGGTGAAATGATTCAGAATGGAAAATATGCAAAACTTATATACCTGTGCCCTCTCAGTCACATCAACTAATATCTGAACACATTCTCATCAGCTTTTCCAGTGTCTGTTAGTCTTCAGATGCTTCTCTTCACTCCTCAGTTTTCAAGTTGGACTTTGTAAATTTCAAGAAATACTGAGCATTCCCTCTGAAAGTCAATCCTCTTAAATCTGCTTTTGCTCTGTGGTGACAGTCTTGTATTGTATATATTGTATGTATTTGTTCTTTTGGCATTTTTTCCTGTGTTCAGCAAACAGTGATTTAAACTAAATTATCCTTTAGAAGACACTTCAGTCTGTGCCCAATTAAGTGGTAGGGGGCAGGATGGAAAGACAGGAGGTTATAAGATTGTGCTGTTGTGAATTACTGTGCAGTAGGCAGGGGCTTCTTTCATTTTCTCTCCATCAAAGTGTGTAGTCAAAGGAAACGTGACTAAGGAAGGAGTTGCAGTGTAGGAAGGGCTGTTCTGATTTCCATGGCAGTAACGCGGGAGGGATTTTATATTTTCTTCAGGAATACACAAACACTCCACTGTCACTTCCCTGATATTACTGAAAGCTCTTGGAGAGAAGGTACATCAAGGGAGGCCTAAACTAACTCACTGCTGATTCTTACTACTGTCATAGCCTTGAATGGGTCTGTGTTCAGAAAGGAGAAACCTGTCAAAAGTCAATACATCTGCATTCCAAATTATTATTAGTATTCTACATGCGGATCAGCTTTCTTTTTGTGCTTATTTAACTGTATCTTGGAAATAGCCTTCTAAAAATACTATCAATAAATGAACACAGAATGAGTGCTGTGCTCGGCACACTTAAAAGCCTCTCATATCTTTGAAATCTAAAATTATTTTTCTGTTTTCTTAAAAAAAAAGTCAGAATCCCTAGGGGAAAAGTACTGCTTGTTCAGGTCTCTTGTCATGGCCTGTTTGATTTATAACTATAAAAAATAGCATTTGCGTTCTAGAGCTGGGCTAATCCAGTGTTCTTTGTTGTTCTCCCACAATGTGACCATCATCCAGAAAGTGTCCATGAGGATACTACTGGATTTTAGATGCATTATGGTGTAAATATGTATGTGGCTATAAACTGTCAGTCTCTATTTTTGGGTGAGCCTTTAAGGAAGATTCAGTCCCAGTGAAATGGACTTGTTTAGTGACAGTTCAGCATCACTTCACTTGCCATGTATGATCACCCTCTCAAGAGCTGCATCCTGCTGCGATGACAGTTTGCTGGAAACTCTCCACAGATTCGTTGGAAGTTGGCTGAGCCCCAGCTCCACAAATTACTGGTCAGAAGAGAGTGTTTGTAGGGCACAAATCTATCCAATTTGTAGTGTTGATTTGATTCTTTTTTTTAATTAACACTTTAAAAAGTGTGTCAGCAGAGTGCCAAAAAAAGAAGAAATGATCAGCTGAAACATTTTAGTGCAGCATATGATGCTGTTCCATATTATCATGGGAACATGGCACTTAGATATGGCAATATTTTTTTTTCTCTTACTTTTGTTCTTTTTATGGTCAGCAGCAGTTTGAAAGTCTTCAAAACAAATGCTGGGGGTTTAGCTTTTTTTCTTTTTACATTTTTCTCCTCAGTTCTTATCTCCTTAATTCCCATTAAGTCCAGTATCTTATTGAATTTAAAACCAACAAGTTGAGATTTTTTCCCCCTATTCTGTAAGACTGCTTTCTGTCTGGTGTTCCTGGCTGGAAGAGGTGATAGGCAGCTATTAGGTAAAGAAGTACGCTATTCTGTAGTCCTTTGGAGATCCTTCAAGTACAGTCAGGATTAATAAAATCCGACTGGCTAACTTTTGATGAAGTCATCTTTCTCCTTCATTTTTGCTTTGAAGCACAGTTTTTTCCTTTTTGTTTTTTACTGCTGCTTCCTCAGTGCCTTGTGCGAGGGCTGTCACTCCTTCATCCATCCTGGATTGTGAGTGTGATGACCATCAGGGTGAAAGATCAGCTCTCGTGTTGACAGCAGTTTAAATGTGCCCTTGCTTATGCTTCGTGTTGTCATATTCCCTGTGGAGCAGCTAGTTTGTAGCTTCAGATTCTGGAAATGCTGTGTGCAGGGTGCTGGAGCCGTGAGGGCTGTGTAAGGACACTGTGCTGCCCACAGCCCAGCGGGGAGCGGCCTGGGCGAGTTCCCATTCACAGCTGTCCCCCTGGCCCTGTGCCCCTCAGCAGCACTGGGGGGAAAACCTCGTGGGTTGGGGTAGAGGCAGGGACATCATTTATCTCTTACAGTTACGTAAAACAGACTCGACTCCGGGAAATTCACTGCCAATTAAAATACATTTGGACGGTGAAAAACAAAGATAAAACCTAAACACCTTCCCCCCTCATTTTTTGGCAAGCTCAGCTTCATTCCTTTATTCCCAACTCCCCCACCTGTTCGTGCCCCGTGAGGGGCTGGACATGGGGGCAGTTCCAGACAGCCCCTCTCCGGTGCCCCTTCCTGAGCCCCCGGGGGGCTCTCCACGGGCTCAGCTCCTCCAGCACCCCCTTCCCCTCAGGGGCTCCTCCAGTACCCCTCTCAGCACCCCGTGCTCCTCAGGAGCCCCTCTCAGCACCCCCTTCTCCTCAAGGGCCCCTCTCAGCACCCCCTTCTCCTCAAGGGCCCCTCTCAGCACCCCCTTCTCCTCAAGGGCCCCTCTCAGCACCCCCTTCTCCTCAAGGGCCCCTCTCAGCACCCCCTGCCCCTCACGGACTCCTCTCCGCGGCCCTACGTCCTCCGGGAAATGCCCCCCTGCTCCTCGCAGGGCTGCGGTGTGTGGTGTGCTCGGACCCGGCTGCTCGTAGGGACATTTTCCTTTCCCTTTCCTTCCCCTCACTCCGTGCAGGTTCTGCCCCTTCCCGAGGTGCCCCCACCCGGCTGAGGGCTCGGCTGCAGCCCTCCGGGCAGGGGCACCCAAACCCCCACGAAATAAACACTTCTACATGGATGTTCCTGCACTTCTACATTTGTGTGACTCTTTACATGCAGGAGAACGGGACTATGACCAAAACCAGCCCTTTTGACCGTCATCATCCCCAGGTGCACCACAAGGTCAGTCAAACAAGTTGGGAGGCAAACTGATTTTGTTGGGGTTTTTTTTCCTACGTACAAACCACCCATTTTTTAGTAGCTCTTAACAATCTCTCTTCAAGAAAATTATCTGATATCAGAGTGCAGCAGTGGCTCACTCTGATCCATGCAGTTCCTCAGAATTGTGGTTCTGTGAGTCACACTGATGTGGCTTCTTCAGCTGTGACTTGTGTGCTCCGTTTTCATCGGACACAGCTCCTCTGTCCTGGTCTGGGGGCTCTCAGGGGCCGAGCTGGGGCTTTGCTCCAGGCAGAGGGCACAAAGTACATCAGTTCTCTGCACTACAGGCTGCTGCTGAGGAGGGTTTGCTGGTGGAAGGCTGTGGCTGCACCAGCTGCAAACATCCCCCAGCAGGGCGGGCGACAGGTGTCTTATGTAGCCTCACAGATCAGGTGCGCTGTTGTTGATGGGCTGCTTAAACACCTTGTCCCCTTGTCCCTCCTGCTGACATCTTAGAAAACTGAGTGGGTTTAGTTTTAACCCCTGTGCAATGCTGGGGTTTGGTTACGGGGCTGAGATTTTTTCTGGGTACTTTGCAGAGAATAGCTGCCTGTCCTCTGAGGACGAGAGGTTTGAAGATGTGGGGACTGCACTCACTAAACGTCCACGTAGTAGAAGGACAAAATGTGAAACATTTACCTCAGTTTTACAGAGATATGTTTGGGTAGCTTTGATAGCTGTACCCTGTTACTGGAAAGTATGTAGGAAGGGACAAGGAGGAACAATCATCTTCTGTCAGTGTTAGGAAAAGTGACTAGGTCAAAAGCTCTGTGAAAAATGAAGTTTCTAGAGCAGAAATACTAAAGCTTTAGCCTAGTTCACAGTTTTTTCCTTTCCTATCCTGAAGCACTCCATCATAATTGCCTTTGCTCATACTACACCTGTCAAGAGATGACACTGTTATGTATTAAACCTGGTAGGTGTGACAGCAATGTGTTTTGCCCTGCCAGAACGGAGGCAGTTTGTGTCCATCCTCCAGTACTTGCCCAGGTCTATACTTCTTTTTTTTTCCTAATTTAGAAATAATGCCAAACAGTAACACACAGTATGTAAACCCAATAGACTGTCCTTCCTGGGCCCCTTTAAAAATACTGGTGAACTGCTTTTAATGCCTCTGTTTATTTTGGTACAGGATCCAGACTGCTAGAAATATGTTTATAGCATAGTCTAACGAGCTGAGGCTCCTCTCTTAAGATTTCAGTGCCTCATGGCTGGGTAGAAAAAGCTCTCTCAATATGTATTTATGTCAGATTCTGGCTTGCAGTAATACTTAATGCCATGAGCAACTGCCTAGTTAATGCCTCCTAAGCTAAGTTTGAGCAGCAATTGTTCCTCAGCATATGACACAGTGTTCCTCGTTACTGCAGCTCCAGTGACTTCTGCAGTAGTCAGACTTAGCAACACCTGTGTTGTGAGCAGCACTGTTGGGTCATCTGTATTTAAGCTTGATGACTTCACAGGAAGCCATTCTAATTTGCTCTCTACTTGTGGAGCATGAATTCCAGGTCAACTTTGAAATCTGGTTAATGATTTAGAGGCAAGAAAGGCAAGTATATGAAAATAGTGTTATTTACATTGAACTGAAGTTATCTCTGCTGTAAGTGCCTGCAGCAGATTTAACTGAGGTATAAGCTGTTCTGTACTTCGATGACAGACTTTGAATCCACTTTAATGCCCTGGTTTTAATCTCTTGTTCTTTACACTTCTTTTCCAAAAGGAAGTCCCTTTTGCTTGATGCATAAAGACTAATTTCATTAACTGGAAGACAGTCTTGGAAACTGTAGTTTTGATAGAAATATCTTCCACAGCAGGAATAATGATTGGAGCATAGACTAAATCAGAAGTTTGTCTTGAAACACAAGAATTATTCTAAATATTAAACAGATAATAATCCTGATAGTGCAATTTTAGCTCTCCAGGCTTAGACCGTTGAACTTGTCAGCTCTTGCTCACTGAAATCTGATGATACAGAAGAGTGGTCATTTTTTTATTCTTTGCTCTCTCGAATCTTAAAGCCACTGCAAAAGCTTTACTGCAGTTAATAGTTCGCTGGTGGTGCAGCTGACCTGGAGCATGGGGCATTATGCTTTGGTGCATGTTGGAGTGAACCTAATGGCAGTGTTTTCTAGTGAGCCTCTGGAAAGTGCCTGTCTTGTGTTCACTTTTAAAATCTGATGCACTGAAAAAGCTAATATTAGCCATGAACTCTTAAGGCTGCCTGGAGAATTGATTTGGAGTATAGAATAGGTTTTCTGTCAGTGTTTTGGCCAGCCCTACTTAGTCTGGGAAGTAGTTAAATCTTTCTTAATTTCAACAGAATATAAGCATTTAAATGATTTACGTTTTTTTTTAAAACATTGTTGCCATACCATGACAGTGTTTTAATGAACTACTTTTTAAAATTACAACTGGAACTAATATCTGCTGGAGTAGTAACTCCTTCAGTACATAACAGAGTTGTTGCCAGGAATATATTGAATATTTGAAGACCAATTTGGATGTAGTGAGTGAGTCTAGTTGGCTCATTCAATAACTTGTTAGCAAAGCATAAAAATCCTACTGGAGCACACTAATCCTGTGCTTTCGAAGAACATTCCTGTTCTTTATTAACAGATTGAGTTGAAGAGTGCTTAAGCACTTTGGGGAGGGAATGTCCTTGTGTGTGAATGTTACCTGGCTTTAATAACCCACTGTGTGGTTGGGGTCTTACAGTGGCCAGCTCTGTGCTGCAAAGTGCTTGTCTTTCTCACTATACACTCCCTACATCCCTCTTTCTCAGCTGGAATTGCTTAGAGAGCAGTAGCATCTCTGAGGCACAGCCCTGGCTGGCACCTGCAGCAGCTGCTGGAAGGGAGGGCAGTGTTGTTTAGGGATGACTCACAGGCACCTTAAACCTACTCTGTTATGAGCAGAAACTGGCGCTTCCTGAGGCAGTCAAATGTGATCCTGTGTGTACCAAGTTCCACTTCAGGCATCTGGTCTTTGCTGAGCACCTGGCAGGGCACAAGGCTGTTGTCTCACTCTGGGGTGCACTGGACTATCCCTGCTGTTCACCTGTAGGTGTTTTGCTTCAGCAGGTGAGGCCAAAATGAGCCCTTATTTTGAGAAACGTGACTGTAAACCATGGAGTATTTAATCAGTGATCTAACAGTGCTGTTCCTCACAGCAGTTGTTTTTGCTGGTTTTAAGGACAAACCTGCACAGGAGGGAGGAGGATTGAGAGGTAATGTGAACCTTGAGTGCTTTGGCCACTGTTCTGGGTTTTCATTTGGCCTTGGCAATTTCAGAAGGGTGTTCAGGGGGTTGGCAGGGAGATTTTGCTCCCCAGGAATGAGGCATGAGAGACCTTCCTTTGAAGTTCTTGGACAGCAAGAGACCAAGCCTGTCCTGCTGCATCCTGTTTTGTTTCTGGGATGAAATATGACCCAGGGTGACCAGAAACAGGTGATCTCTGTCAGAGGTCCTAAAGAAGAAGCTAATAAAAAAATCAGATCCTAGGCTTAAGCGTTTTTACACATGTGCCAAGCTATATAAAAAAAGCCTGTCCTGCGTTAGCTATTTTAAAACACGTTAGAAAATTAAGTGACTGTCGTGTATCATTTGGTGAATTCCGTTCTTTCTGTATACAAGTAGTTTTATTGATTTAAGGTAGTGCAAAGAGGTATTTGGAAATCTAGTGGAACTGATGTGTTTCTTTGTGTCGTGCTGAAAGAGTTATGGATACTTGAAGGAGCAAATAATGCAAAGGACTGAAGTTGTCATTTAAAAGAAGACACCTAGTTACAATATGGATTTTTTTGCATACCTGATCCATCACTGCACAGCAAATAAGTACAGAAGAAACTAATTTTTTTAAATGTTTGACCCATTTTCTTGCATCTGTAGTACAGGAAGAAAATTTAAGTGTAAACTGCACTGCAGTGATTACCAGTCTCATTCCTCTAGCTGTGTGAATAAGTAATCTTAAGTGGGTGCTATATGGATGGAGCCCAGGACTGGGGATTTCTGTGTTGTAATCTGTAGATTCGTTGATCACTGGTGTGTACTGCATGATTTTTATATTCAACTTACAAAATTTGAAAGTGCACATCCTCAAAAACATATGTTCTTAATGGAAAGTACAATTTATTTCGCTGGGAGTTTTTCTGTTTTATCTTTGTGGTGAAAGGGAGTAAGTATTTGGCCTTGATAAATTCTCATGTCAAGTGTTCTCTTGAAAACAAAAAAAAAATATTATGGCCCATAGTTATTTTCAGCAGAGCCTTGTTTGGGAAGCAAATAGAACTTCAAATGAGATAATTGCTCTCCACAGGTTGAAAATACTTTGGTTTTCTTCTCCCCTGTTTACTACCTGCTTACTCAGTGCTTCGGTCTTGTACTAAAATCTTCACAGCCAGAATGCTCTTGGGTTAATCAATGAAAATGGTTTTCATTGATTGCTGTGAAAAGAACTAACTGATTTAATTAACCCAATCTCATGTATATCTAGAAGAGTGAGTATTGATCTGCATATTTAATTAAAAGAAAGAACTTGCAATTTTTGCAAACCTTGTCTCCTGGCTCTCTGGTTTGGGCAGGACTTCACCAGGTGCTGGAGTGCCCTGCACAGCCACTCTGTTCGCTGCCCTCAAACTGCAGCACTTGGGACTGGCACTGGGAGCAGGATACAGAGCTCCAGCTGGGCCTAAGAGAGCCACAGCAGATGAAAGGGACACTTTAATTTTCTGTGCTTTGTTCTCCCATTTGAGCAGCAAGCTTGTCTGGAAATCAGATGACTAAAGCTGTAGGAAGTCACTGTTTGTGCCATGTACTACTTTTTAAATAGGCACTTTCAGAGTGGGAGCCCTTCCGTCTCACATTCATTAATTTATGAGATGTCTGGGAGACAGGGGCTCCAAGGTGTTACTTAATGTCTATTTTTACTGGGTTTTAGCTTCTGTATTTATCAAGCTCTGTCAAAGTAGAGTAGATCACCTGTCCAAATCGGAGCTTTCTGTGTTGCCACCAAGGCTTTCATTATGTAGAAAACTGTCAGCTTTGTACTGCTGGAATAAAAATAATAATTGTAATGTAGTTCTGTTAAAAGTAAATATTTTCATATGCTTCTCAAACCCTTGGTCAATCTTTCCTATCGCTTAAACTTGCTTTCCTGGCTTCCATGTGGAAAGCTTCCAAAAGTAGGAAAATTCAACAGGTAAAATACAGAATATGATTCTAATCTTTGCTGGCCACTTTGGATTCTACGTAGACAGGAGGGAAAACATGTCAAAACAAGACTTCCAAGCAGTGAAGTGGAGCCTCACCTGAGGAAGACATGTGGAAGACAGAAGCAACTGCTGAAATGACTGTAGGCTGTAATGGTTGTGGGGGGTTGTTTTTGACTGGCAAAAGGTGGCTTACCCTGTGCTGCTTCTGAAAAAGGTACCAAACCCTCTCCCCTCTGGTGCCCCTTCACTCCCATTGTGTGCCAGCACTAGTCACTGTGGCAGAGTGATAGAGGTTTTCATCCAGATGTGTTCTCCTGGTTCAGTTTGCTTTGTAGCCAGAAGCAAAGACGGTCTCTCTGCAGTTGCTGCTGATATTGGCATCAAGTTCTCCTGGAGCCATGCCCTTAGCCTCCCTTGTGCAGAAAATCACCATTTTGAAGCTGAAATTACAGGTTGCAGTGGCACACTACCTTAATTGTAATTATCCCCAACACTTCCATTCTAAGACCTGATTTTTAGTTCTGTGAAACTGGCCATTTGGGTGAAGAAACATGCTTCATGCTGAGGGATTTTGTGTGTGCTTAGGCTGAAACAGAATGATTTTAGAGAAAAAATGTTTTGCCTATCAGAATCTGCAAGTTCAGCCAGACTAAACCGTAGGGACTTAATATGGGACAAAAGGATCGTTTTTATGCTTGGTTTTTTTTCTGTCTTCAGAAAGATCTTCCTAAACTTGGCCAAGTTTTTAAATCTCTCCCAGAGCAGTGGGGTTTATATACAGAGGCTGACTCCTGCAGGCTCTTAATGCTTCACTGTCACAGAGCATGCTGTGATGCCCAGAGAGCTCTGCTGCCTCTGAGGGGCTGCCCTGTCCCAAGAGGAGCTCTGCACACTGCAGAGGAGATGTGGGGCAGGGAGGACACAACTCATACAAGGCTCTTGGATCTTGCAACCAGCAGAAATGAGAGCAGAAACATTTCCTCATGTGTTTTCTCAGTATTTCTACAGTAAGGGAACCAGGCAGGGATGGGGGGAAGGCAAAGAGCCTGAAGTACTTGGGTGAGCTCTCTTCAAATAAATTCACAGTGACTGCTCTTGCTTTTTTTGAAGAGCAGTGCAGTCTTGGGACTTATGTTCTGAGTGGTACCAACTTGATGTTATGTTGGCATGGCAGCTTTCCCAGGCTGCCAAATGTCCAGGTCCATGAAAAGTCAGGTTGGGCGGGCACACAGCATTTTGGGTTCTCATCTGCAAAATCAGACTAAGATAGAGAGAGGGTAACAACTCCTAGGGTGTTAAAATTATAGATGCTGATGTTAGCAAAACATTCATCTGAAGTTAATTATAACAAAACATCCCAGAAGGAGAACAATTCTATATTGAGTACAGAATGTGCATGGCATGCAGCAAATATGGCCTGAGGCCACATGTTGATGGGGTACAGTGACACTGAACAGTTACCTGCTCAGTGAGCTTAGAGCAGCAACACTTTAGGGAATACAGACAATACAAAGATTCAATTTGGCCCTCTTGTTACATGCAAGTGACGTTAAAGATTCATGCACAATTTTATTCCAGCAGTCCTAATTTTCTAAGCACTTGCCCTTGTGCCAGCACTGTCACTTTAATATATTTTAAAAGTATGATGGTGAGTGTGAACTTTTAGTGTTGACTTGCCAAACAGGTGCTGGGCTTGGAACTGTTGTGTTTTGGGTTTTTTCTCAGTTATTAGGCTGAGAAAGGTGAGAATCCAATATTGTATCTATCAAGTGGAAAAATTTAAAGGTTGTATGCAATTTGAGTTGCCTTGGGTTGCTCTGGGTTGTTTCAGTGCATTTTTCCTCTTTATTGTTAAAACCATCACAGCTGATCTTCGAGCAAGTAAGAGATGTTACTGCGTGCAGAAATGCTGAGAAGATTGCTTGCTTCCCCAGGAATTACAGTAAAGTCTATTAATCTTAGCACACAACCTATTTTTACAAATAGAATTATGGGTTTCATTTTGTTGTGGTCATATTTCTGCAAGACTATCTTGGATAGTTCCATCTCTCACTTCTAAAAAGGGCTCGTATGGTGTATTAAGCTGAAAGCTGTATCATAAATTTAAGTCTTATATTTTAAGAACAAACCTTTAGACCTCCTTGCATTCTCCATGATGTTTAATATTTCAAAAGTTTGATTCTTTTGCAATCCTTTATGACTTTAAAATTTGTGGTTTTATGGATCTGAGTTCAAAAACTGCCTTTTTTTTAACAGCTTCAAATAGATTGGGTGAAAGGAATTATTCTTCAAAATAATTACAAGCATAGCAACTATTTGAGACAGAAATAACTGGGATTTCACATTCTTGCAGGCGAAGCTATTCATCAACCAAATAAATCAGTCCTGATGGAAAGGGAGAGAGGAGTAATTACTTTTAGTGGCACAAGAAAGCAAGGAGGATACTGTGTCCTAAAAGTTTGACTGCACAGATTTAACATAACTTCCCCCTCCTCGTACTTTTAATTTGGGATTAGCAAAAAAAAGAGGCCAAGCTCTATGTTTCAGGCTGTGAGATAAGAATAAATACTTTGTCTAAATGGAATTCCCTTCTTTCTTTAAAAATCTTCAGAATGGTTTCTAGAATGAAAAGTGTAGTGTGAATGAGAAGGCTAAACAGGTAAAAATGTAAAATTTTGGTTTCCATCAAATTCCGGTTTGTAAACATGACTGAGGAAGGTACTTTCTTCCTATAGGAATCAAACTGGGGTTGGTAGCAGCAGTGGAAGAGTGTACAGGAGTAGAATGAGAGGACTTGCTACTGGGAAAGTGGTTACCATTGCAGTCTGGAATAGTATCGTCAAAATTTCTTTATTCTATTGCAAGGAAGAGCTTGGGAAGAAAAGACATCAAATTGTCTTATATTTAGACTTCTGTGTATCCCAGTGTTTGTTGGTTTGCATTAGAGAATTGTGGGTTTCTGTGTGTATTGACAGCTGTAGCCTCCGTGTCTCCTGGCTGAGTGAGCAACCAACCCTCTCCTTGCAGCCTTTTAATTCCCCAGAGCACAGAAGGAGATATTTGGACTGTTTATTCTGAAAGAGAATTATTGCTCTAAGCAACCTTTCCAAGTTGATGTTTAAAATTGACACTATATTGATTTGAGTGTAAACATATGAAAAATGTTACAATACTGAAAAAGAACATTTAGACTAAGAATGTCTGTTGTGAAACAGTCACAAGTTATAAATCTCTCTTGCTCTTGTATGAGTCCTGTTTCTTTTCTCTTTAGGGCTATGGGTATAGAGTTCAAATTTTTATTGTTTGAACTCAAACTGGAGGAACAGTTCAGGGAAGAATAGTGTGGGACAACTTTGAGGGTTTCAAAATTTGCTTTTGTTTTCTTGGGAAGAAAACTTTGAGAATGAAGCATAATATTCTGTAAGATGCCAAGCCACCCTTGCAATAGTCATGAGATTTTTCACTTAGATTCCTGCCTATCTGGAGATGGCTCATAATACAAATTTCATATAAACTTTAAACCTGGTTTTGCTTAAACTGAAAAAACCCAACAAACTAGATTTGATCAATGTTGAGGTGATCTCCCATACCAAAACAAGCATTTCCTTGAATTCAGGAGGGCTTTTAATAGTTCTCTTGTCCATTGCTTGCCCTTGTCCCTCTCATGTAATTTGTTTGTTGAAATGTAAAAACCCAGAAAGTGTTGAATCATCACATAAAGGGTATTCTAACCTTTTGACAGGGAAAAAGGAGGAAAAGGGGAGGAAAAAAGTGTATTCTGCACTTAGGGAAGGATTCTTTGAGATACTTGGTACAGTCTCAAACAAACTGCAAACATGCAGATGGATCCTTCTGTCAGCTTCCTTATCTTTCCATGTTGGATACTGTACTTGAAATGTCGTTTTAAAGTTCAACTCTGCTTAACCCTCCCTGCCCCCAGTTAAGCTTTTTCTCATTAAGTAGTAATTCACAACAGGATACGATGATGTTGTCCAGTGTGACCACACCTAATCTGTGCTGGGACACACTGACTTCATTCATGGGTAGGTGTGGTGATTGTTAGACAGTTTGTCACCGCACCCTGCAGTGTTTTATTGCAATCATAAAGTGGTTCAGCTAAAGGAAACATCACTTTTTCTGGCGGAAAAAGCAGTCACTTTCTGCTTCTAAATGAGCTCGTTCCAGAATGTGTAGTGTAGAAATTTCACAGCCTGGAATAATCACTGAGCTTGTACCAAATATACAAATAATTACATGGTTTTTTCCATGGAGTAACAGGATACTTCAATATTTAAAAATAATTATCTTGGTTTGTATGGTCCCAAATTTTCATCAAATCTTGTCTAGAGTGGCCGAAGGGAGGGCTCACATTTCTTTCCTTCCTCTGGCATAAAGAGAGGCTCATTTTATTGTGTGAACTTCTTTGTGGGCAGTCCAGAAGGGAAACCACTGAGTCTTGGAAGTGAAAGTATTTTACTTTTTGGCTGGTAGGTTGTTCATGTTACAGAGCAAGAGGGTAAGAATAGAGTGCATGTGTATTTCTGGTGAATATTCAATATTGATGTTAATTGGGTTTTGAACATCAGTGCAGTTTACAAAACCTCTTTGCCTGCTGTTAAAAGAGGTCTCTAACTTAATGAGAAATTACAAAAAGATGATGTTGTCCCTTGCAGAGCACCAGAAATGCAGCTGATGAATGACCAGACTGAGGTATTTTTAAATTCAGGCTTGTTGAAGGGTATTGAACTTCGAGTCACTTCTAAGTAATTAAATTAGGAGGAATGGCCTTTTTAGAATAGTGCAAGGAATGAACCATATTAAGATGTGCTGATTTCTTGGTGTGAAGGCACCTACACTTCTGAAATTATTTCCCTTTGTTATAACCAGGGAAATTGGGTAATACTAACCAGCTGAAGGTATGATTTCATGTATGAGTAGGAAAGGACAAAATTCAGTTTAAAGTTGATTTGTGAACTTGAGGAAAACAAGATGAGACAAATGGCAGAATTTCAGGAAGTGAAGAGATTCTTGTGCCAACCACGTGGCCACCCACAAAGGATATTTTCCTATATTTTTTACTCTGTGCTTCATCCCATCTTGTTGTAAGCCAGTGCTGAGATTCCAGAAGGGTGCAGGGAGCTGGGCACCCTTGATTGAGCAAGAGGCTCAATCTCCCTAAAGGAAACTTCCTGGATCTCTACCTGAACTGAGTTTAAAGCATGATAGGTAGTTGGGGATGGAGGCACATGGAATAAAATTCAATCGACTTGATAGTCCTGTGTTTGTGGAAGAGGAATGAGAAGGGAATGGTTCTGTCACAGAAAGCTGAGCTGTCGTGCTGGTCTTCCTGTAATAATTTTCAGAAGGTGCTGACAGCTTTGATGGTGGGAAAATATTTCATTTCACTTATTGCTGTTGTCAAAAATCTGCTTCTCTTGATGCTCTGCTGAATATCCTTTCCCGAGTCCTCACATCTATAGTCTCCTTTCCCAAAAAAAGTTGACACCAGAGGGAGAACATGTTAATATGGACTGTCTTGCTATTTGAAGCAGATCAGTCCCGTTTCCTCATTTTTGCTTATAAAATGAAATATAGAAGCCAGTGTGTTTGCCATTCACATTTGGCATATTTAAAAGGCTATTTTTGTTCTCAGTGGCAAAGCATTAAGAAATCGTGATGGAAAATATAGAGAGGCAGCAACACTGGAACTGCTTTGAGGCCAAGTAGTAGCATTTGTATGCTCTTGATTCTTCTGCATTTAAAGTATATCTGCATTGTAATTGAGGGAATGGTCTCCACCACTGTAAAGTCTCCCTCTTCCTTGCAGTTAGCTTTTTCCAGCTGCCAAACTGTTTCATGTGTCCCTATCCATGGGAAATCCCATTTCCTAGGAGGGGAATATAAAAGAAGCCAAGATCTCCTCCCCTTGTTTCCAGCCATGCACTTCTTCCATTAGAAGGAGGTCTCATTGTCCATGTGTGAGCTTGGCAGTGTATGGAGGAGCACAGTGCTGGATCCTGAGTAGCCCTGGCCAGTTTTCTTTTTAGGAATCTTGAGTGGCTAGAGGAATTGAGCAAAAGATGCTTGCATACATCTGGAAGATAAGATCTGTTGGGTGCTGTGTAGTATTTTGGATGACAGCCACTTTTTTAATGCTGGAGGTCTTGTAGTGGCCTGACCTTCAGGCAGTTTGATTATAGAATTGAGTCTTGGCTCTCTCCACACCAAGTGTTTGGGCTGCCTAACTAAAATACAGGCATTTCCTGAACTACTGGCATTTAGGATCATTCATAACTTTCACTTCTCCTTTTCTTTTCTTTTCTTTTTTTTTTTTAACACTTTGTACATCTTATTTCTCCATCAGTGTTAAAATACTGTCTGGAGAGCAATAAAAAAATTAGGAGCCTCACTGTGCTTGTATAGAGCAAGGCAGGAAATGGACCTCCTAAACGTGTGTGCAGGTGTGACCATAAAAATGCTTGAGTGCTATTGTTCACTGGAAATGAGCTATTCTGGTGAAAACCCTGGAGTACTGGAATGTTTGGGAACCAAGAAAAAGCTGAACTTGGCAGGGTTGTGCTTTACAGACCTTGTAGGCCACCCCCTACCCTTTCTTGTGCTTGTTTCTGCTCAGTGGGTTAACTGATGCAGCTTTTTTTTTCCCCTCGAATTTCCCCTGGAAGTGTTGTGGACCGAAGAGAGTTTCTCTTTCCTTGCCAGTTGTGAATTTGCCTCATTAGGTGGTAATCAGACAACTTTGTACAAGTGTGTGACTAACTTTGGACCCTTTTTTGTAACACTTTTGTCTATAGAAACAACTAAAGAATTCCTTAGTTGCAAAAAAAAAAAAAAAACTCAAAAAACAAAAACCCCTAACCCTGACATACTGCTTTCTTAACTTTTTTTCAGTGTATCTCTAATAAAGGGCTTAATCAGAGCCTTTTGCACTGCTATTCCACAGCATAACTGTGGAAACAGGGTTTTAGTGAAATGATCCCTCTCAAAAGTTGGCAAAAGCAGCCCAGCACCATCTCCTACTGGGGCTCAAGCATCCCTCTAGAAGGTACTTTGTTCTACTGGACGTGCTTCATGGAGCTGACAGATCAACCTACCAGTCTGTTTCATCTTGCATCTGTCAGTGGGAGAGCTGTAAACTGGTTTTAAGAGCTGCACAAATTATGCAGGTAAGAAGCTCTTCCTCTTTTTGACTCCAAAACTGAATATTTTGTCCAAGAGAACAAGAGCTTTATACCAAGAGCTGTTTCTCTGGCAGAGCTGTAGAAATAAGACAGTCTAACAACACATTTTTTTTTTAAAAGTATACTTTATAAAACCTTTTCTGGAGAGAAACTTCACATCAACAGTGGTTTATCTTCTTCTAGGAGAAGAACTAGAGGTAGTGCAGTACTTTCCTGTTTGATATGCAGTGGAAGAAATGGCTTCACTTTTATACTACTGATGCTGTAGTATCACTGAGGCCATGCACTTCTGTGCCAGCCAGGCTGCTGGGCTAAGGTCATTGTGGGTTCTTGGGAAGCTAAACTGTGTTTGCTTTTTTTGGAGAATATTCCATTTGGTCTTCGGTGCTTCACTTTGTATTGGAAACATAACAGTTCCTTCCTAGAGCATGCATGATTTACGGTAATACAGCATTATTTAGGTGTGGAGCACAAAGAATGTATTTGCAGTAAAAGGCTCTGCTTTAATAGGACTGTAAATTAAGTGAAATGATGCGTTATGGGAAGAATGTTTTTTCAAGATTTTTTAGCAGACCATAGTTGTAAAGGAAAATAAAATAAAAATAAAAAAAAAGGAAAATAAAGGGAAAACTACTATATAAAAGGGGAGCCTTTTGTCCAAATTGCAGCTTAGAGAAATGTTTCATTGGGATATTAATTTAAAAGGATTTTACCATTTTAATTTTAAAAAATGTTATCTGTAATAATAAGTTCTTAATTATTGCTTCAAATTGATGGCAGTGGTACAGTGAATATTCTTAAATACAGATACACAAAGATTTTTGTGTGTGTGTGTGTATTGTCAGGCTATAATTAGAGCCCACCAGTGAATCAGCCAACAATTGCCTTGGTTGTTGCTTTTTCAGTAAGAACTTTGAGATTTACAAATTGTCTGCCCTTATCAAAAAAAAGTACATATTTTGAAAGCTCTTGTTGATCTTTGGTTTTGATCAGCAAATGGTGAGTTTGCTTTTGGCCCAATTCACGAGCCGATCCAAACCTATTGAATTTAACTGGAGAGATGCCAGGCATTCTGAAAGAAAGCTGGAACTCGCCCATATTTCTAGCAAGGAGATGATGAGGGGCGGTAGTTGAGCATCTGTCAGTTCTTTCCAGCAAGGCCACATCTGGATTCTTTTGTAGCTTGCTTCTCCTTTATCTTAGAGTTCAGTCCCACTCCTGTGGGCCCAGAGCCCAGACTTCTATTGCTTTTCATCCTTCCCCTCTGCCTGAACACCCATCGTGCAGCAAGCAGGATGAAGTATCAGTTTATAAAACAAGATCTTCCAAACTTTGCTTGGTTTGGATTTCTTTGTGTGTTTTTCTTGAGTTGGTTTTTGACAACATCTGTCTCCTGTGTCTCTCACATATTTGCTGTTCTTCTGAGGTACAGGAGGAGCATTTCTAAAAAAGAACACCACAGATGTAGCTACAAAATTGGCAGTTTATTCCCTTGCTGGAAGAAGGCTATGAAACTGTCAGCCCAGTTAGGATGTTCAGGAAATGATTTATACTTTTGCTTCACATCAGATTGTTTTGCAAGTATATTGTAAGTGGGAGTATGTGTTTATGACACGTTTTAGGAAAATGTTTTCTTATCTGCGTAGGCCTGACTGACCAGCCCAGTTTCATAGTCCTGCTAGTTTCTGTGCAGTCAAGGAGGTTTGGGTCTCAATTAGTGCATGTTTTCAATGTACATCTGAAAATGACAGTTTCATAAGGTTTGAATTGGAATACTGGTGTATATTGTCATGCGTATCATAACTCTTTAAACAGTCTTGGGTGTAAAATTAGCTTATAGATGTGTTGGATTGGGGAGTGAAGAGCCTCTTATGCCCCACTCTTCTGACAGGCCTTGTGAACACTGTGCTTATATAATGCTCCTAGAGGGGGAACACTTTGCATAAACACCTGTGTTACCTTGCTGCAGGTTGTTGCTTTTCAGCCACTTGTTCTAAGTAACCTACACGAGAGTCTGTTAGGTGGGTTTGAGATTTGGCTTTGTGATACACTTGTTCAGCTGCTGGGATGTTTGGAGCAGTCGGGGGGAAGGAATGCAGAAAAGATCAGAAAATACTGCAGGGAAAAATTACTGCAGAATTCCTAACTGTCAAAACCTTTAATAACTTGCTGGGCTAATAAAACCATCAGCAGGAAATACATCTCTGGAGAGTTCAATTCCAGGCAGCCTCAGTGTTAAGAAATGAGGGGTGATCCTGTCTCTCATTGTGTCACTGGTGACTTAAAAAAGATTGCTGGGTTCATTGGTTTAAGTTTAAATGGGCTATGAATAGGATCCAGTTTCTTATATTAATGTTTCTGGAATAGAACACTTAAAGTGTCATTTTGGGTGCCTTTCAGTTTCCTGGGCCTCAGTAAGGATTTAAGGTGACTGGATAAGGAACCAGGAAAATCAGCTTCTCTCTATAGTTTTTTCAATGGTTTATGCAGTGCTAACATATATATATATATATGATATATATACACATATATATATGTATTATACATATGTGTAAATACAACCAGGAAACATAACAGAAGGAGGGCAATTACACTTTATTCAGAAGAATCAGCAGTTGAATTTTTTTCCTCATCCCGTGCAGTTTTAAACACATCAAGCAAGGACCTGCATGCCTTTCTCTTTCTGTTTCTCCATCACTGTCTTTGACACAGCATAACTTGTTCCCTCCTTCTGCTGCACCTAAATGGGTTTTTCAATAATTTGCATATGTGGGAGGTGTGAGTGAAAGCCATGTCCAAGCAGGAGAGAATGGTTTGAACTTTTCAGGTGTTGGACTAGTGTATTGAAACTACTCCAGGATTTTGTTTGGTTTGGAAGAGGAAACTGTGGGGTTTTTTGGTGTGGTGTTTTTTGTTTGTTTGTTTGTTTTGGTTTGTTTTTTTTTCTCTTAGTAATTAAATCTCCAGAGTAAATTTCGATGGCTGAGCTCTGTTTTTCTGAGCTTAAGCATCCAGCATGTGTACCTGAGATTTATGACAAGGCAACTGGAACTACGGTGATTGATCCTATGGCAAATCGTAAGGTGAGGCCACGCCAGAGTGTTACAGGTGTGTTCGAGGCTCATGATTTGTACTCTACCATTTGACTCTGGTCCAAAGGAGTACAAGATGTGGATGTCTGAACAATATGCTGCATAGGAAACTAGGCTAAGAAAGCTCTAACAGGATCATGATGTTACTAGACATAGGCAGTAATTGTTTTTATTTTGGATCATGCTCCAAATTACTCATTCTTTTTGAGCTGAGCTAAATGGATCACAGAATGAGAAGGATATTGGGAGAAAGGAGAAATAACTAACAATACCCAAGTTGGCATGTGCTGTGAACTTGCTGTCTGGATGAGGAAAGGATCAAGGGATGGATGTGCACAAAGCTGTCTACCAGTGGCTGGGAGCTGGTTAACTGCTAATCCAGGAGCTGCAGACTTTACTTGGCAACTGGATTTTGAAGCATTTGGAAAAGAATGGGATGCAATTCTTCTTGTGTCCTTGAGGAGTGACACATGCTGTTTATCATGACTATTCTGTACAAACACTGAGAAAACAATTCTGAAGGAGGAAAAAGACATTTTAGCAGACATGAATACGCAGTGGAGGTGTAGGAACTCCATACTTGTAAAAGGCTAGAGGAACGTGAGCACCTGGAACACTGCCTAGTGGCATTCTTAATCAGGTAACTTGGTGATCTCTAATCTCAGCAAGTGCAATGGCCTTGTGTTTTAACTGTGTTGTACTTAATGAAAAGGCAGGGCTTTGGCCAGACATTCAGCAGAAGCATAGTGAGAAAGAGGGGTCTGGGCTGTGCTGCTGGGGGAAGTCCTCTCCTGCTCCAATGGAGAATTTGCTCAACTCTGCTCTGAAATGGGCTGCTTGTAGGTATGGAGGGAATAATTCATGGTGAGAGGGGAGTCTGGGAACAAGACAGTTTAAACTCCTAAGCTATTCTTGTCCTATCCATGAGAAAGTGATACTCAAGCTTCTGCAAGAATTGAAATTACCTATAAATAATAGGATAGGGTGTCTTAAATCAGAACATGTATTTCTGTGCTGACAGTGCACAGCATCTGCTTCTGCTTTAAGCAGGGACTGAAGAGACTTGGCAAAAAACAGCCTTTGGCATCACATGCACTGGGAGCTAATAAAAGGCTATAAATTGAGCAAATATATGGGCCTCTCCTCATTGACAGTTCCCTTTGAGAAAGTAATTAGGGATGGGGATGAAATCTTAAAACACATGCACTGGGAGACTTTGAGTGGATCTCTGACAGCAGAAGAGCTAAGAATGTATCAGTACTTTCTTGTGGAGTATAAAATAACTAGTCTTTAGAGTTTGAGATGGGAGTCAGAAATTCTGCCCCAAACTCTGCTGCCTACTTGATGAATGGTTTGGCCTATGGTCTGTCTTCCATTTCTGATGGGTCTTTGAAGTGAACTGTGTTACTGGATAAAACACATGGTATTTATGTTTTGACAGCAACACAAATACCATGTATTCATATGCTTGGACACTAATCTTTTGAAGAGAATAACAAAACTCAAACTCAGCCATGATAAAATCTTGGCAGCAAAGGAGACCCAGATGAACTGCATTATGTATGCAGCACAAAAAGCTTCAGTTTCTTCTTCCCCTTCCCTGGCTGAGTAGTCTTAAGACTTTCCAGTGGATAGTTTGCAGTTGGTTCCAGACTCTTTCACAGGCTGTAGTTAGCTTTGTGCTTATATTCCATATTCTATCTGTGCTAAAATTCCCCTGATGATTGTAAGGAGAGTCCATGTGAGATGCTACAGGACAACTAAGCAATGAAATTCTTTGAAGAATCACACTATGATTGGCTATGATGCAAAGTGTCCAAAAACACATCAACACTGTATATGCTTCTACAATGCCTTTCTCAAAAGGGTTTTACTTCATGAGTAGTAATTTTAGGTGGATCTGCAATGAAAGTGGTTATACTCGACAATGTTATAGTTGGAGAAAAATATCCAAGATTGATTTCTCTTTTCTGCTTTGGTAAGAGTGTTTTTATTCAAGCAATATCTAAAATAGTATTAAGCAAATCTAAACTATTCGGGGTCTCTTGGGAGAAAAGGCAGACAGAGTGGGAAATGGCTCAAAATCACCATGTGTTCTTTCCTGTATATCCCTGGTTCAGTCAAGGCTTTGAGCTGAAGTCTTGATTTCTAGAGGTGTGAGTTGTTCTAGAGGTCTTGTTCTATAGTGAGCTTTTTAGATTGCTGTGGAAAGCTGATGGCATCCTGAGAAAAAAAGCCTGCATTAAAGGAAGGCATCAGCAACACTTGTGCTTCATTTAAAATCTGTGTTTGGTTTGCTTAACTCTTGGCCGTGCTTTAGACCCATTAATTTTAGTGGGATTTAAGTAGACTATTCACTTCAACACAGGGCAGGCTCGCTGGCCTTTGGTTAGCAAAAAAGCAAGAGTTGAATTAATACCTTTCCTGGCAATGTGCAAAGTACCCAGGGAGTTTGTATAGACATTAGCAGTAAATGACTGGTAATTACTCTGGCTTCCTAACCCAGCAGAGACCCTACAATGCTGTATTAATCTCCTGACTGTGGAGCGAAACAGGAAGGTGTTAGGCTGTGAAGGTTGCTCTGTGCAAAGCTTGAAGCAAATCTCGGTCAGTAGATGATCATAACCAGCTGCTGCCTTTTGATCCAGAGAAACATAAGACTTAATTGACCCAATAGCAGGAAATAGATGCTCTTATTCAGTACCAAGTAGTGTTATTTCTTCAGTAGATTTCTGTAGAAGTTTGCAGTTTACACTGCATAGAACTGAAGGACAAGCTCAGGGGAGAGACAGGACTCCTGCATTTTCAGACAGCACTAGTCTGGGACTGCCACTCCAGAGATGTTTTAAAAGGAGCCACTTTGGAAGTGTGTCTCCCTTCTGGTGACAGAGTTCTGCAGAAGAGCATAGGAAGGTGTAATCGTGGCAAGGGGTTGGTTTAGGGCTGCTGACCACCTTTCCAGTGTTTCAGACTTCAGTGTTCAGGAAATCAAATCTCTGCTTTATTATTTAGCACAATAGAAGTTGTATATAATTTTATAACACACCGTATAATAGAGGAATGGAAGGTTTTATCTGCAGGGAGTGCTATACTTAAAATAAGGGCTTTTAGTGAAATTTAGTACTTTGAAACATGTCTGGAGATCCTTTTTAAATCTGCAAGTTTCATGCTGACATCCAGTTTTACTACGTAGATCACTTGCTGGCCAGGGTTTTTTAGCTAACACATTCAAGATGCTTCTTTGGCAAAGTGTAGTTTGAAGTGCCTGGATGGCTGAGAGGCCGAGTGCTTTATTGCACAGCTCATACTGGGACTGGGCTCGGTGCTACCAGAGGCGTGTCAGTTTTTCTGCTGTTAAAGTTGCTAGTAAAAGTCTTGGAGCATGTTTTGGCCCACTAGAAAGTATTTGAAAATCTCGTCCAAGAAACAGAATAGTGCAATCTGTTATTTTTGTGGGATGGTGGGTGGATTTACAATGCAGTTGAACAAAATAAGATCATGCATAGGCTTCTGAGTCCCTGTAGTAATTCTGTTTCCTTGAGAGCTCAGTCTTCTTTTTTGTCTTTTTGAAAACCATCTCAAACAGTACAGATTTAAACCTGTTTCTGGAATTGAAATGATCAGTTTAGATCTGGGAAAAACTGATCAGCCAGTAAATTACTGTCAGCCACAGCTGATGTGTGCAGACAAAAGGCTCTGACTTTGTGTTTGCCCGCAGAGACCTGCAGACCTAGATCACAGGGTGGTAATCCCAAGTGTTGCAGTGCTGATACAGTGATACGTTGAAGTCATAACTCCCAAATTATTGCTTATTTGTGTAGTTGTACATACAAATAAAGAGATTGAAGCTTTGAAAGCAGATCAGAGTGAATTTTAGGCCATTTTTCAGTGATACTTACCAGGATGGTTGGGCAAGATTCTATAGAATATTGTATGTGCATTTGGGTGAACTTCCTCCCCTACTCACTGGACTTGAAATCTGGAAAAGGGATGAATAAATCCTCTTTAACATATAAAATGCTCTGAAACAGTCCCAAGTTCTGTGCTTCAGTTTTGTGAAGTACCCATAGCGTGCATCAGGTCCTCCAGAAAGGATCTGTATCTCTGTACTTAGTTCCTAAAAGGCTGTAAATCTGTTACTAAAACCCACAAAGCACCCACTGGGCTTTCTTCGACACTAAATATCGATCATACACATAATTGAATATTCTATTTTTGGAGTTTATACCTGAACCAGTACAGAACACACTGCCTTAATTCAAGTATTGAAAACTTGGCCTACATTTTAAAAGTGCAGGCTTTATTTCCCTAGTATTTCCCACAAAATAATGCAGTACTTTCGGGTTTTAAAGCACATGTGATACAAGCCGAGACGCAGTCTGCCTTGGTTCTGCTTACCCCAGCTGTTTCCTTTCAGGGACAGCATGCTGAGGGTCCTGGTGGACCTAATTTCTTATTCCCAAGTGGTGTGCCTGCAAAGTACAAAACATCCCACACTAGGTAATCTGTTACCAAGACTCTTGCCAGCAATGTCTAATTGTGAAGTTAGAAACTGGGAGTTTAGTGAACCTTACTAGCTGAAAGATGAAGTTTGTTTTTCTGTTAATAAAGTAGATTATTCTCAACATAAAATCTGCTGTTACCACATGTGCCACCTTTGAAGGAAACATTCTGGTAATTGACTGTAGTTCTAAAACATTCTGTGCTTAAAGCACAGGATTGGAAGGGATGGAAAGGGAAGCAGCATTTAATTCAGTGGGCAGAATAGATACTGGATTTACAGGATAGATACTGTAATGGAAGGAAACATGAGAGGCAAACACCTGACAGCTCTTCAGGTGTTTTATATGGTCCAGTAGGTGCCAGCAAATTGTTCTTCTAAGCACAGGTATGTAGTAAAAACAGTTCTTACTACTTGTCACTTGGTATTTTCAGTTTTTCCCTTCCTTGCTCCCTCCACTACAGGAAATAACCCAACCCCTTACTGATGAAAGTATAGCACATCGAAAGCATTATTACCCTGTTTTTCTGGTAAGTGATTTACTCATGAGCGAAAAGACCCTAAACTGTCTGGATTGCAGATTTCCCCAAATCCCAGGATTCAGTTCAGTCCTCATTTTGGTTTGTAAAGAAAAGCGGTCTCTTGTGGAGCGGTTTGGGAGACATCCTGCCTTGCATGGCCTTTCATAGGAATTGAGATGCATTTGAAATACAAAACAGATGCATCTGAAATACAAAACGTTCTCTCTTCAAAGTATCTTTTCAACTATGGATAAAAGTCAGACCTGCTGGGATGGATTAGCTTTATCTGGGGTGAGATTCACTCTTCAGTTTAAATACCAGTGTTGCTCTCCTCTGGATTTCCTGGGCTTCAAAATGAATTTAGGAGGATTTTGTATAAGGTGGCTGGCGATTTATTTTACCTCTTCTTTGGAGCAAAGTGTCACCCTACAAAGTTCAGGTGGATAGGAGGTGCACAGTAAATTGATTGCAGTGGTGTTTTTCTACTCCCTAATCTTTCCTCTATACCTGTGCAAGGCAACCAGGAGTGCAAGTGGGTCAGAAATACAACTTCCTATATTCCATGGGGCATAGGGCAGCTAAGTAAACAGTTCTTAAACCTACCCAATGATTTGTGTCCCTGCTTAAACTGAAATTCTCAGCAGTAAGCCTGTTAGCTGGAGGGTGAAACACCTTTGTTTCCATGTCACGTTACAGTTTCAGTCTCATAGAACTAAGCATTTTCACCTTTACGCTGCATGTGCTATTCATATAGATTTATATTTGAATTAATGACTTCCATTTGACATATATTGTCTATACAAGTCAATGAAAAAAAACTAAAAGGACCTGTCCAAAGTCTTTAGGGAGCTCATTTAATGCCTTGTATAAATATTGACTTACAGAAAGGCTTGTCTTTTACATTAAAGGATGAATATAAAATAAACATTTTCTAGATTTGTGATTCACTGGCCAGTTAAAAGAGCATAAGATTTTCATAGAGCTTGACATGCTGCATCACAGGAGCTGAAGATCCCAGGGGGTGGGTTACATTAATGTCTCTGCTTGGATATTGAGAAAGTAAAACAGTGAAATTTGAGTGCAAAAGAAATACCAGTAGCTCATGAAAATTTAAAAATGGACTTAACTTTTGATCACCTGAATTTGACAATGTCTCTTTTTCAATATAATGATAATTTATCCTGTGCTTTATAAGAAGTAAAATACACTAAGCAATGCACAATCCTTGCCCTAAAGAATTGTTTGGTGCTCAGTGGATGTAAGGCACCAAAGACAACCATGAGGATGTCATCATTGATAAAATAGGTAGAATTTGAAGATGTAGAAAGCACTGTGGATATAATGGAAAATCCAAGAAGCAGTGTGATGACAGCAATTTGCACCAGCAGACACCAATGGTCAAAGTCTGCCTGTCTCCAGCAGCGCTGGTTTAGAGGCTCCCGAGTGGTGGTGACACAGAGTGCTGTATTTCAAGGTTTGGGATACAAGAGGAATGGAAGAAAGAAACTCCCTCTTTGTAGGAGGACTGAAAGTAGCTTAATAAGCAAAACAGCTGCCAAAACAAGATTTGTGCTTGCCTCCTGCATGCTTGAGTGCAGGTAAAAGGCAGCTCTGAGAGTGTTTCAGGGAACAGTAAGGTCTTTGTATATTTTTAGCTGTCATAAATGGTCTTCAAGTGTGGTAGAACTGAAGGGGAAGGAGCCAAGATGAAGGGATGTTACAGACAATTTTGAGCAATATGTGGATGGTTAAGACTGTGGGATAGACACTTAAAGAGGCTGTGAGAACAGAGACTTTGTAGTGGCTTGAGCTCTTTAAAACCTAAGGGGGAAAGAAGCAGCTGTGTGTTACGTGTTATAGTTGTTTATTAAGAAGAATCTGGCTGACTGTAGTTAATAGTACCTCTCCATTGAATTCTGCTTCCCAAAGACCTAAAAGCCATTGGAGCTTGGAGCACATGTAATTCTGGGAGCTGGGAGAGTTAGAGAGCAGTTAGAAGAGAATTTTGTCTGGAACCCTGGGCAGAAAGAGGTCAGACTTCTGTTAGTCTCTCTCAGTGTGATCCAGCTGCAATTGCTGTCTCTGCTGCACTTTTCAAATGGATCCCATCCCTGGGCTGTGTGGCCCAGGGTTGTGCACACAGTGCTTCTCCATTTGTGATTCCAGGAACAGCACTCTTTGAGGCTGAAGGCAGAGACGAGTGAATGCTGCTCCAGATGGGAACTGACAAGTTTGAAAACATGTCAGCATGTGTATATTTTTAATTTCAAAGGCATCACGCAAGAGAGTTGCTTTAATTCTAGAAGCAGCTCTGTAGAACTAAACAATTCCTAAACATCTCTCCCATACCACAAGCATGTTGGCAAAAACACAAGTTCCTGTTGGCCACTTAATCTGTAATCAAGGTAAAACATTATTGTTCTGGTCTTTTGGACTGATCCACTTGTTGTTCTTTGGGCTTATTCTGATTTATGTACACCAGTTGCAGAAAACTAGGGAGGAAAAATGTGTTATGGATAGCTGTGTAATCCTGGCTCTTGAAGTTCAGTCCATAGAGTTTGGTAGGGTTGAAACTGAAGATTAATCTAAACAGATTCTATTAATAGTGATGCTGCTAGGAGACTGAGCCTGCGTTCTCGGTACAACAGCTGATGTGTGCTCTGAAATATGTTTGGTGGTGGTGTTTGAGATGTAGATTTGGAGGTGGGAAAGATTCTTAATGCAAAGTTTCATCACATGGAGTTTATTTTATTTCTTACTTGACTGCAGAATGACATTGGCCTCTGAGACCGTTGTTTGTCAGTAGGGGTGCTCAAAGGGGATGGAGGGTGTGTCTCCACTTTTGGTAATTGGAGTCAAAAGAGAAGACTATTTACAACTGCTTCCCACTCCCACTCTGCAAGACTGGTACTATAAACTGCAGCTCTGGAGGTCACATCTGTGCCTTGTCTGTTGGCAGGAAGGCAGTGAAAGGCGAGATTCAGTGCTCAGTGTCTGTGGGTATTTGAGACCTTTAAGAATGCCAAAATGTGGATTACAGTGAGGTACCTAAACAAACCAATGTCTGGGTTCAAACTTCCCTTCATGTCTATACCTGACTTGCTGAACTATAAGCTAAAGTGGAATCTGAGTGCTTGATACGTTCCTACAGAACTTCATAACTTTTCTCCTGAATATGCATCTTTGTAAAATAAAAAGCTGGAAATATTTGGTATTGTTATGCAATATCCTAATTCATGGCAAAAAACAAGGGTGGTATTTTGGTTGGTTGGGTTTTTTTGCATTCATAGAAAACTGACTTGTGTTGCTTCATCGGGGGCTAAGAATGATCTGTGTTTCTTTGATACAGTTTATCAGTGTATCTGTATTATTGCTCATGTGCCATAAATCTTAGAACAACGACCCGTGATGGTGACTGTGCTGTACAGAATGTCTGTGTGCTTAGTCAGTGGTTTCATCAATCACCTTCATCTCAGTGAGAAGAATAGAAGAGCATCTGCTGAAGTGATAACCCGAGGTCCTGCCACACCCCTTGCTTTGGGACCTCCTTGCACAGTTTCCTTCATGAGGAGACCCCTTTCCAGAGCATACTGTGCATTGTTTCAGGTGTGCACAGAGCCTGGAGGTGCTCGGTAAGGGGCCTCTGCAAATGAACCCTGGAGGGCTTTGCCTTGTCTGCTGTGATCCTTTTATTGCCTTCCTGCCTGCGAATGGGCTTTTATTTCTGATGCTTAGTGAGATTAGACGTTATATAAATGGCCTTTGTATAAAACTCAACAGAACAGCAAAATTGCCTAATTAGTAACATACAAAGCTGTGTGGTTGGATGAGGAGTGAAGACTACAGATGTGAATACCCGGGCATGCTGTGTGGTGGTATTGTAGAAAGCATAGGTTTGGTTTATGTTTTTTCATGCGCTGTATCAATAAGCCTGAGATACCTGAAAAATGTTTTTATGGAGCAAGTTCTAATCATCTGACTCTACAGAAGAGATTGAACCAAAATTTACCTTAAGGGACAGCTGGCACCTTTACTCTGTTGGGCTGGTTTGGAAATAGCTTACTGAGATAGTGTAAGCTGTGACCAGTTGGATGCCCTTTGATGCTAAGGTCCAACCTGCCAGAGATCTAATGGGGAAAACCACTGAATGTTACGGTTAGAGCTTGGATGCTGCTTGGATGATTCAGATGTATTTCCCAACTTCTCAGATATCTGCAAGTGTTAAATTCCTTGTTGCTGTTTTAAAAAGACATTTATATTGAACAACTTCTTATCTCTCTTTACTATTTTCAGTATCTGAGCCAAAGATGCCCAGATTGAAGCTGAATACTATATAAGGCTATTTACTCTTTTTAGTCTTCTTCCTAAGGAAATGCCTTCTGAACTCATTTGCCAGCTTTAACCATATTTGAAGAGAGATTTGAAAGCCTGGAGCAGTGTTGATCTCTCTGAAATAGAAGGGTGGCACAGATGAACATTCCTGCTCAGGAGGAGGCACCGTGTGGGCAGCATTGGTCTGCTGCACATCATTTGGCCGGCGCTGAGCAGTGAATTGGCCAGTGTGGACAGGGGGTCAGTCCACATCCACAGAGCTCCTGACTGCTTGTGCTATAAGCTGTCTTCTGCCTGTTGGAATTGCTGTAGAGATGTGTGGGTTTATTGGAAGGGAGGGGTGAATTGAGGAGAGGATAAAGGATGAAAATAGGAAATTAAGTTCCTTTCCTTCTGTATCTGTGAAGTAATTTGTGGAGTTTTTTGTTTTGTCTATTACCTGAGTAAATAATGTATTTTCTTCTGTGTGATCTAATAGAGCATGGTCATGAAATGAGATTACTAACAGAGCCTGCTTATTTTTCCATCTTGTGCACAGGGAAAGATCTTTAATTTTTTTCATCTACATGTAAATTTTGACTCAGAGGTTGTTTCACATGACTTTCAAGACCAAGTTTTAGGAAACTTAGTTCTCTGTCCACCCATGAATAATCTCTACAGTCACAATTGATTATTGGCTCATGAGCAGTATCTTTTTCTAGTTCATACAACCTTTGTACATTGTAGGACTTACAGTATCTTTTCTCTTTAATGCTTGGTCTTAGGTTTTTCTCTTTATATATGAACTATATACATATATTTCTAAAGCAGTGTATAGGAAGAGCTGTAAGAAGTATCTGAGAATGTCAAATGGGACTAAATGAGAAAGAGGAGACTGCCTCAAACCTGAAACAAATTTCCTCTGAAATACAGCTGTGATCCTCAGGTTGTTTTTCTTTGGGGCTCATCTTGCTATCTGAAGTCAAAATGAAGAGCTGTGTGATTTGATATTATTGCAGAGAGGAACTTCATGGGTCATCAATTCCAGCCCTATGGAAAAAGTGCATCCAACCAAAAGCACAGCTGATACATGTACGAGCCCTTTATCTTGTGTCTTGAACTGCTTCACATTTCTGATAGCTGAGATGTCTTGCTTTGAATGTGACTGGAAGGTTTTACTGTTGGCGCTAAACTACCAGCTCTGTCTGCCTTGAGCTTTACCATCAGTGACGCAAGAATGCTGGAATAGATAAGATGTGATGAATGAATAGGTTCTTGTGGGTTATTTTTCCTAAGCATCTGCTGTTGGCCACTGTCAGAGACAGGAGGCTGAGCCTGCTGAACTTGTGCTCTGATATGATACCAATGTTATTTTCTTAAGAATTTTGAAAATCCTCTCTCCCTTTAAAGCAGAGAAAGAGCAAGGAAGGGGTTCTTCCATGACTGGACTGCTGTGATGTGTCCTGTGTGGGCTGCAATCTCTAAACAAAGCATTCACATTGCCTCCCTTCACCAAAGGACTGACAGTTGCACATTGTTCCTGTCTGCCTCAGACCACTATCCCTTGGACTCCCTGAGGCAAACAGCTGTGGCACATGTTTCTTCCTCCATCATGCTCGTGTTTCAGAGGATATCTGTGGAAATGAGAGGCTGTTGGATCACACTCGGTTTTTGAATGAGAGCTGGAACCTGTGCAGAGAAATGATCAGAGGTTCATAACACACCACCTTGCAAACAAGATGGTTGTTCTTATCTTTCACTTTGCAAAACTATCTGTATCTTAGCCAGATTCAGGTTTTTATTTCAGAGCATGATGGCTGTGAAAACGACTGAATTGGGACTTATATATACAAAGTTTAAGACTGTAAATGATTAAATCTGCCATCTCTGTAATACCTGAATTCCTGAGGGGATCTCTGTGTTTCACTTGCACAAATGTGACCAATTTGAAAATCTGAAATTGCAAATAAGCTAAGCTTGGTGCTGTGAATAATAGTGTTTTCTCCATAAATAGTTTCTGAGTTTGCTGATTTATTGTTTCACTGCCCTTCCTCTCTCCTGGATTAATTGGCATGTCTAAGATGTCCTGACTTAAACCTTAGTGATTGAAAAGAACTTGATATTACAAACACTTGCACAGATACAGATCAGGGCCATTTTAGCTTTGGATATTAAAGTTTTGTGAGCAGTAAAAGAGCTGACATGATCTTAGTGCATTTGTTTCTAACTGGATGATAAGTCCACTTATGATTTAATAAGGAAATAGAGGAAAGCATCTGAATATCCAGGGCAGATATGAGTGAGATAATATCTCAAACTTTTCCTTTTAATTTTTTTTCCTTTATAAGTGTTCCCATTTAGTAGGCCCAAGTCTTAAACTCTTCCGTTACTCCTTGGGGGATCTTGTTGGGTGAGCCTTGCACAATGAACACATGATGATCTCAAATATTGACCAGTCATGAAAGGTCCTGAATAGAATAAATGTCTTTTTGCCTTCTTAGGAATGGTCTTTTTGCCCCTTTTACAGGTTGGGTTTAGTCCAGGAAAAGGCTAGGAATTACCTCAGCTGCAAACAAAACCTGACTAGTTGTGTTGGCTCCTGAATTATGAATTGAAATTTCGTATAATGGAACTTTGAGGCCCAGTAGTCTAAACATGGAAGTTACCTTGCTGTGCTTTTAGCATGAGTACAGGTGGTTTTGCTGGGTTTTTTTCTGCATGGCTTTTGCTTCCCTTCCTGTTTCATTCTTACTTGTTTTAATACCTAATTGTAGCCATACAATGATACTGCAAAAACATAATGGGGAGACTGTGGTACAGGAAGCTTTCCAAAGGCACATAAAATTTGGAAAACATAGCTATTTAACTTCATGTTAAAAGGGACAGTGTGATAAGGGGTTAAGAGAATGGCTGCAAGGTTATGTAAATATGTATATAACACCAAACTAACTTTTATACCTTTTTTCCTATAATGTTCAGGGGAGGTTGTAATATTGATTCAGTATTCCCAAGCACTAATTTTGGCTAGAAAATGTCAATATTAATTTAGTTACTTAATGCTGCTGTCCATCTCATCCTCGTAGCCTTGATTCTTTCTTTTTGTCTCCACTTTCAAATTTAATGTTGAAGTAACTCAGTGTTGACATCATGTCCAACCCTTAGGAGAATGATAGAGGCCTGCATGCCCACAAGTGTACCTGAAAGTATTTGTAGGATCTTACACAGATGTACAAAAGGTACAGCTGGAAGGAGCAAGTAATCATCTTCTTTCCCAGCTGTAACCCATGGGCATTACCATTATCCTTGTTGATTAAAGTACATTTTTATGAAAAGCTGATAGTTTGGATCTAATGATACCAAGTGAAGCATTTGCTGTGTCACTTCAGTTTTGTTGCAGTAACTAGTTGGCTTCACCCTAAATTAGTGTCATGTTTCTAATTTGTCTTGCTTGAACTGTGCAGCAGCTCCTGGGACTGAGCCCCATTGTGCCCTCCCTACTAGGTAGAGAGACCTTTAGGATCTCCATAGGATTACTTTTTGGTATTTATAATTGTCTCTTCCCAACAGATAAAATGTTGGAAATCTCTTAGAGAAACCTTTCTTTCAAACACTTAATTTTTTTCATAGTGCCTTCTTTTCTGCTGCCTTCAATTCTCCAATACAAATTTAAAAATTTGGACACCCAGATTTGACTTAAATACATCAATAGTACCACAGAATTGCTTCCTGACTTTCTGCTCCCTTGTGTCAGATTGCTGAAGGTTGTATTAATCCTTTATTCATTGTGTTGTGGCAGTGACAAAGCAAACTACTCCTAAATCACTTACTTCCCAAGATGGTGACATTCTTCAAGACTCATCCTCTCCTGTAGCAGTTGTCTATTGCTGTGTGTTATCAGAGGTGTGGCTCTGTCTCTGGTTTGGCCTCTTTTAGCTGGTATCAACTGAATGTGTGCTCTTCTTTGCATTTTTATTTTTTATATCATTCTGTCAATCTATGTGTTAGCAGAACATTTCATCCAAGGAATTTGTTTTATCTAGATTTCAGCATTTTTATGTATCTGGAAGAGCATCTGCCTAGCTCTGATTAATGCAAAACCAGACCAAAACAATTTCATTCCCTAGTGACTTTATGCTGTCAACTATTTTGAGATCTGTCAGTTGGCCAGTCTTTAATCCATTTAACATGCCCTTTATTGACACATGAGCCAAATTTGTAGTCAGAATATCATGTGGTATAAGTCATATACCTTGAAAATCTTAACTACTCTACCAGCCAAACAAGTGATTTCAGATTCTGAAGTCAGGTTTGTTTGAATATCACTATCATAAACCCCTTGAAATTAGCATTAGGTGCACTCCTGTCTTTTAATAGAAACCTATGCAAATTTTTTGATTTTGGTCCAGTATTGGTCTTGGACAAACAAGGATGCAGTGGCCAAGGCATGAAGTTAGCAGTCATTTCTTCTGGGAACCATGGAGAATTGCACCCAGTGGGATTTACATTTAAAAATTAAGTAATTACAGGCTGAGTATCTGTGAACACTTTTAAAAACTGCAAACAGACTGGAAAATACAGAACTGGTACAATATGTGTTGGGTGAGGAACATATTTCAAATTGATCACGGGCTGCTGGCTCCCATCGAGACATCAGTGACTCGTGTAATTGTGTGTCTGTGTTCCCACTCAGAGGTCAGCATCTCTGGGAAAGACTGTTTGTACTTGATGGCATTGTTTATACTTCCATTCACAAGTCTAGTTTCTTCTTGTATTTTCTGCAATGAAAAGAGGTGTTGTCAATAAATATTTCCAGATAGGAATGCTCATCCACACCTTAGCTAAACTTAACATACGTTGCTTACATCTTTGAACTCCTTGACAAGTGGAGAAGCTGGCCTGGCCTCTGAGCCAGAAATTAAACTGGGGCTACTGCAAACTTCAGTTTGATCTCCTGCTTTAGATTCTCAAGTTTAGTGACTGTTGCAGCAGCTTCCCAGGACACAGTATCTTGGGAAGGGGACCTTGCTGTTAACATCACACACTTGGAGAGTTTAGGAGGAGAAGCAGAATGGACTTGATGAGATGGCTTTTTCTGCTTGAAAGGTAATATTAAAGAGACTCTAGAATATTCAAGGGCTTGTCTCTTTGCAAATGTATATCATTAAACTATAATTTCAAAAGAATCTGTTACACTGAGGAAAGAGCAGCATGGAGTTTAAAATCAAGTCTATTTTAGTTTTGCATAAATCCGTCCCTGCTAATCTTAATCTGCCTTTACCTATCTTGCTGCCCTTCTGTAGATTTGGAAAAGGCCAGTTTGAAATTAAAACAGTGCAAACTCGTGTCAAAAAAACACTTCCTGAAGCCAGCTGGTCTGCAGTCAACACCCTTTACATGCTTCTGATGGAGGTTTTGATAACTTGAATTATCCATGACTGATGTCTTTATCACAGAAGCCATGCTGTAAGGTGAGGGAGAGCCATCTGCTCACAGCAGGATTAATCCAGTTGATGGCCCATAAGCATTCTCTTGTTCCAAGGATCTGCCTCTGAGTGATGGGAGAGGCCTCTGCTGTCCTATCACTGTAGAGACAGGCATGTGGCCCACTGCACTTGGAAAAATGCTCCCAGGATGCCCCATCTTTTATTTCTACACCAAGAGCAAAAGAAACACTTGTTCTGGGTGATTTCACTTACGGCTTGTACTGCTCGAAAACAAGGATGGAACTAAAATCCACAGTATGATCAGTGTTACTTTAAATTGAACCATGGATTAAATCTTATTTTGCTTAAGGAGTGTAATAAATACTTATTTGGGGGAAATGGGAATGTCAGCAGGAGACATAAATACAAAAAGTAGTTTGGGATGTGTTTTTCTTCCATTTAGTTCCTTTGAGCTTTTTCTTTAGGGTTTCATTATTAACAATGAAACAGCAAACCTGCTCAAGGGCAGAACTGTGCTCTGAGAATCATAAGTGTGGTTATAAAAACAATTTTTTTTCTCCATAATACACCAACTAGCTTAAATTTTAACCCTGTAAAGTAGGATCCATGAATTGGGCCATATGAATTTTTGCTGATAAGGTTTTGGATTAATCCCATTTTGTAAAGACCTGTGCTTGCAGAAGCTTAAGGAAATTCATCACAGTTGCAGATTGTTTTCCAAGTAATATCCTCATGGACTATGAAGCCTATCATTTTACAGTAAATGTATAAAGGTTTTGCTTAACTACATTTTTGAGCCCCTCCATCTCTAATCTCTGTTGCTTAGTTTTTAAGTAGGCTTTGGCAGTCTGGCTGAACTACAATAGTGCTGACATTGAAATTGCACAGTATGATGTGGGGGGAGGGATGTTAGAGGAGGCTCACTGTATACACAGCTTGGATTTTTGCTCCCCTTTGATACAGCTGAAACTCTTCCTGCACAAACAAGCAGTCAGTGTCGTTTTTGAATATTTGGGCAGAGGATAATATACGGCAAAGTAATTCAACTGTAATCCCTAAGGGTGGGATAACAAATAACATCCTTGCTGTACAGGCAGCTGGAATTATTCAGAAGGTGTAAAGGGGCTTTAATATTGTGAGGAGCTGCTGCTTTTGAGTAGGCACGGCTGTAACTTTGCAAATGAAATCACTTGCAGGCACAGGCGGGTTTGTTTGCTCTGGTGGAGGAGGTGATGAAGCATCTGCAGCCCCTGGCAGGTGTGCTCGGAGCTGCAGGTGTGGCTTCCAGGGCGTCTCTGAAAACAGACGTTTGCTTGCAGTAAGCAATGTAGTTATTACCCGTCATTCTAGAACAATCATTGTTGAGAAGATTACAGCACTAAGTAAATATTTTTCTTTATATCAGTGTGATTTTTTATTTTATTTTATTTTTTTAAATCTGACTGGATAAGGGGGAACAACAGTAGGTCAAAGAGGGGCTTCAGTGGAGAACTGTCTCTTGAGTGTTTGGCATGGCTGTTCTGCTCCAGGTGGGAGTTGCCAGGGTGAAAGGGGGGCAGCAGGGGTTCATTTGGGCCAGCATTTATACTGCCACTTCCAGAAGCTGGGCCAAAGCATGAATGGCTTTGAAAATCAACATTTCTGTTTCAAACATGGTTCCCTCTTACTTAGCAGCAGTAACTGCAGAGGGGAATGGTTATGTGAAGAGATACCAATGTACTGTCCTTGTTTGTGAATACACCTGAATAGAGAACTATCCAAACTTTTTTTGTGTTACTTACTATCTGAAGCTGTTATATGCAAATGACAGGCTTTTACTAAAAAGAAGAAGAAAAAGCAAAAAGACAAAACCCAAAACTTAAAACTCACCTATGTGTATCTCCATCCAAGGTAATGTTTGTTAAAATGACTATTAGTTGTAAAGGAGTGTGTTGGCCTATTCCTTGTCTTGTAGTTTGAATTTTACAACCTGAGATGTTACCCATGGCAGAAGGGGAGCTGCAAGAGTGTGGAAAGCACGTACACAGGCAGGGTGTTGGCACATCGTGGCTGCAGGCATGAACTCCGTTTCCAATCCATTCAGAATCCAATGGCCCAAACTCACCCCAGGTTTATTCATATTTCTACTGGCTTCTGTTTAATTCCTTACTTCTTGCTGTCATCTAAGTTATTGTGATCACAGAATGGAGGCTTATATTGCAAATGGCAATGAAATGAAGTTATATGCAAGTGGGTGCTGTTAACTTCATTTGTAGTCATTGAAAGGCTTTGAAGAAATTGGAAGGTTTGGGGTGTGTCTTTTGCCTTTTTTTTTTTTTTTTTGCTAAGAATGTATAAATGAAAAGTGCACCTTTTAAACAGATGTGTGAATGATGATGAGATAATCTGATCTGTAAATATAAATGGAATTTTGTCTACTTCTGGCTTTGAGCTGAAAAGCATTAGGTTAAAGATAATTTTAAATTAAACCCCCTTGCTATAACTTCAAAATAGTTTCCCCTGTAATGGAATATTTCATACTGAATGACCAGAGAGGCTCTTGATGAGAATTGCTTTTCAACTGAGCATCTCTGTCAGGCAGATCTGAAGGTCACAGCATGCTTGGCCTCTACCCTTGTTGCCAGAGTTCTGCAGGCCAAATTATTCCCAGTATGACCCCTAAAAAAATTAATCCACGTTGATGTGTGTTTCCTCTTACAGTGCTTTTCTTGCAGCTATGACTTCAGCTGTACTGGGTCCATCTAACCCTGTCTTGACTGTTGCCAGTAGCAATTGTCTGAAGAGGAGTGTTGGAATAAGCCAGATAAGATGCTTGGCCACAATATTCTCCCTTATTCCTACAACTGCAGTCCAGAGTGCTCTTGAATCAGCAGTGGTGCCTTCTTTGCACAGTGTCAGGCAAGGACTGTGGAACATGTTGCAGAGAGTGCCCCAGAAGGACAGCCCTGGCAGGGCTGGGTCTGCCAGCATTTGGCTCCTGGTGCAACGAGCCAGGAGATCCAGCCCTGGATGTCTCCATGGAGAAGAGGTACTTACGGGAGGGATAGGCTGCTCAGCTGAGCTTGTGGCTGCTCAGCAGCAGCAGGTCCTGGGCAGCAGTCCCACACCACAGCCAATTACTCAGAGCAGGACTGGGAAGAGAAGTTGCTTTTCTGAGCTCAAGCAACAGTATGTTTTGGGCATAATTGAAGAATAAAGACTCTTAGTCTAAATAATTGTTGTAATAATGCTAAATATGTTACCACCACCTTCTGCAGAGAAAAAAGTATTCAGCTGAAATGGAGAGTTGAAATATGCAGAGGAGAAACCTCCTCCAGAAACGCAAAGGGGCAACAGATGTTACTGGAATCTGGTTTGCTAACACGGGAGTGCTGATCCCCACTCTCCATTGCACTTTTAGGCTGTTGCTTTTCTTCCGCAGAAGGGTGTGGGGTCATATGAGCTGTGCTTCCTGCCAACAGCCCCACTGTTGAAAACTTAAGAGAGCTTTTCAATGTGCCAGACTTCTTGTGAAAGCCTCTGATGTGCATTACACAATCGAGCCTCAGTTCACGCCTGCCGTGGAGGCCAGTGGCTGGTAACATGTGGGCAGGCTCCAGTCTGCCTCTGAAAAGGTTTTGTTCAGTGTGTGCCTCTGCTCAGCCTGCCTGGCCCTTGTACTTTCTCAAAATGTTAAGTATTCAACTTTGCTCCAGTACATTATCTGACAAATCTGGTATTGTTTGGCCCTTTTCTGAAGAGCACGTTATGTGTGGTGGCAGGAATGGTGGCCAAGCTGTCTCTGCAGTGCACACAGAGGTGCTCTGGGCTGGAGCTGGAGCCACCCACCATTGGGTGCTGGAGCACTGCCTGTGTCAGGGGTGCTTTGAACTTCTTGGCTTAAACTTGTGAATGAAAGCATAAAGTACAGTGGCTTGGTTCAGTGGGGACAAACAGTGATAGGTACGTGATGTTCCTGTTCTTGGAGTTTTCAGATGGAAGGGAACTAATATGATAGCCCATAATGCTTTGTCTCCTGTGATCTGGAGAGAGATCTGTGCTTAAACATCTGATTTCCAATGGAGAGGGTTGGAGGAAAATAGAACAATTCCTGTCAGTGCTCAGATCAAGTCTAGCCAAGCTGCAGGGTTTTCATCAAAAGCAGGAAACAGATGGATGGGCACAGCTGCAGGAGGTGCTGCAACTTCTCTGGGAAAGCTCCCCAGACATGTGCTGCAAGCAGGAACATCAACCAGCACTGCTGCTCTGCCAGGGGCTTCTACCTGGTGCCAGTGGATGGAGGGTCTCACAGCCCATGTTGCTCAGGGAGATGTCATTTCAGGGAGGAACCTGCCTGGCATTACTTCCAGCTCCCAGTGCTGTAGCTCACCCACTTCCTGGGTCTGCTCACTGTAGTAGAAGAAGAAAAATGCACCAAAGACTTTTCAGTGTTTCTAAGTCTTACATCACGCAGGATTCTGTGAGTCCTGTCCTGGGAAGCTTACTCTCATGTACTTTCCAGAAGCACCTCTTTGCTCTGTCTCCCGGCTGAATTCCCCATTCCAGAGTGGACAGTCCAATGACTAAGAGGTCCTGTAACTTGGTGGGCTCTCAGAGGCAGCCAGAGAAACCTCTGGGGTGGTGTTGCTTATGTTCTCGAGACAGAAAAGGAAAGAGGGTCCAGGTGCCAAACCGTGTCCCCAGTCTCTGCCCAGCCAGTCCCCCAGAGCCATCATTGCTCGGGTGGAACATGAGTCAGTGCACATTGTTTATCTGGCACCTACAGTCCTTGACTCCTCCTGTTTACTTGAAAGGTGCAAATACTTAGGTTTCTTCCAGAACAGATCTGTGTAATTGTTGTTTAGGGGTTTTTTTCTAAAACAGTTCAGTAATATTTCTTTAGTGTAGTTTTTGCCAAAATTAAAGATTTTCCCAAGCAAGAAGCCCATGTAAGCACAACTGTGTAGTGGGGAGAATATTTCTCAGCTTGCTTTCCCTTTTCTAAAGACAAAAGAGTCTTATTGAAATGTGCTTCCTTTCTGACTGCTAATGGGTTTTCCTTCCTTCCTCCTTGAAATGAGCTTAACATTCTCCCATCCTGTTGGGTATAAATCTCAGCCTGAACTGTTTTCCCTGTTGAGGTGTTGAGTCACTGGCCTTGAATGGGAACCTGTGATGAGATAGGAAGAAGTGAGGGCTTGGGAAGGAAAAGGTTTTCCGGTAGTTTGGTGGTACATGGGGTGAATTTTAGAGAAACAAGGATAAGGTGCTATTCATTCTTGCCTGGTGCTGCTCCTGTACTCTTTTTGTAGTTTTATTTCTGGATACTTTCTTCTGTTGGATCTGGATAAATTCCAGGACATTATACATAAAATACCTAGTGGAAGAGCTGGTTCCTACTCAATAACAATGTTCCATTTTAAGCTGTCTCACGTTAGAGGGGGAAAAAACATGGTGCCAGGTCACTGGAATTCATTTGTCTCCTGGAGGAAAGATGCTGAAATCTTACTTCAAAGGCTCTGTGTGAAATTATGTCCTGAAGCCTGGATATTCTCCAAGGCTTAATTGCGCTTATTCATAGGAACTCTAAACTTTATAAACTGGGCAGCAGACCTCTAAATTTGGCTCTAACTGCAGAGAGAGTATTGTTTTTGCACACTCTGATTGACAACGTTGAGCACAGACATAACACTTTGGAATAATTAGTAAAATGGACAGGAATTAAAGCAAACATTGCTCTGAAAACAAACCAGATGAGCTAAACAAGTCATCCTCCTGTCTGTATTTTTCTCTCTTAATTTTCATTTTGTGTGGTGTTGGGTTGTGTCATGTGGGATGCATCTTCTGTTGCTAACCCCCAGAACTTCTTTCTGGTCTGAAGTCTTTGGTAACAGGTTTGAGATAAAAATCTGCATCTCCTCCCCTATCATCTTGCTCTGCAAGATGAAGAAAACAAGACTGAGCAATGTCACTAAACCAGCAAGAGTCAGATTAGGTGCCTCACATACATTTTTGCCAATCTCAGAGAAATCTGANTCTAAAATAAAACTCAAATAATTATTGTCAGCTATCTGAGCTTGTGTGAAAACAAACTGTTGTTCACTTGGCTTAAGCAAAAATAGGTGCCTTTTTGTTTGATGGAAAAGCAGGTAAGACTTCAAAGCCAGTTGAAACCAATGTGGACTTCTTCAGTTTGCAGTCCTGCATCTGGAGAGCCAGCAGTGCAAGAGGGGCACAAAAGTGGTGAGAGGGCATTTTTATAGACATTTGGTTTTGTGATTGGTTGGTTGGTTTTTACTGTTCTGTGTTAATTGCAGATCCATTTATAAGGGATAAGACTCTGTAGAAATATTTCCTTTTTAGAAAGCTACTGTATGAGTGAAACTGGAGGGTTTGCTTGGGCTTCTTTAAGAGCTCTACCTTGAAGGAGTATTGCCTTATTTCACGTATTACTTGGGATTTACATCTCTTGCAGCAGCTTCAATAAGGGTGTAAAAGAGTTGAACAGAAGGATCATTTGGACAAAGCAAGTTGTATCCTCTGTTGTTGCCACAGTTTTGTCAGTGTTGGGGCAAATTGGGAAATGTCTACTGTCCAGAATTTTGTCCACCCAGAATTGCACTGCAGATTAATTTTGAAACCTGCTGCTCAAGGGAATTTAACAAAAAATATCCCATGTAAAATTTAAAAATTTTTGGTAGTGTTCACAGATAGAAATGTTGAGTGACTTATTTTTTAATGGAAATCATAACATTTAGACATGTAAGAATATAACTGCTTTTAAAAATGTAAAATATCTCTATGAGACTACTTAGTTATCCCCACATGCTATCCTCTAGGCTGCTTAACTCATGTTTGCTTTGTCAGCGAGGCAAAACAAGGATGCCAGAATGAAAGACAGTCGTGGTTTGGAAGAGCAGTTTTTATCAATGAGCTTTGTTTCCTGGAAAACTAAGACCTCAGAACTGGGGACTTTGCTTTGCCATATTGAAGCCCGTGTTTGGGGCAGAGGAGCAGGTCCTGTTCTGATGGGGAAGGGTCACTGTTCAGCGAGCTATTTCAATTGCCATCCTGCTTGAAAGTGTGCACCTTCTTCTGGTGTGTACTTGGATAGTTGGGAAAGAACCACAGGCTGGAAAGCAGGTAAACCAATCCAGACTAAAAAGGCAATAATTTGGGGTAGCTGAGGGTCTCCTTACTGTGGCAATTGCCTATCCAAGTGTGGAGGCTCAGTGAAGTGTCATTACAGTGCTGTGGCTGCTGACCCGATACTGGAAGATTTTAATCTTAACACGGAACAAGTATCATCATCATCTTTCATATCTCTGAAAGCAGCAATGTGCACCATATCTTTTATGTTTGATTCTTGCAGGCACTTTGAGTGCATATCTTATGCCCTGTATCCTGTTTCTGCAGTATCATGGCACTTCATCTTTCAGTGAAAGAGCCAACTTTAGGATGAAGAAACCCAGTAAAAACCTCAGGGTTACACTCCCTATGTGAACTGCTTTAGAGATCAAGCCAGCTGAGATGTAATTCGGAGGGAAAAGCTTCCCATGCTGCATTTGCACTGTACACATTTAGGGAGGTTTGTAAGAGTTGATCATGAAGTGTCATTTAGGCTGATTGTTCTGTTTTTATGAACATTCTGCCTCTGAGAGCCCTTGAACACACACTAGTGAGATAAGAGGTGAATAGAAGTAGACACAGAATTCTGAATCTATGTTATGTCATATATATCAGGAGACTAACCTTTGTAATTAAATGTAGTAACAACTCTGTCCAAGCCTCTTCACAGTTCCCATTTGAAACTCAGCAGTGTGGAGCCCATTTTGAATCGTGTGTCCATCGAAACATTCAAGGTCGAGGGGGCCCAGAATTACCAGTCACTTCCTTGTTGTTTGGGAGTGCTTGTAGGATGGCTCGTATTTTAATACCTGGTGTTGGAGATTGGAACTGGAATGAGTGGAGGGATGGAGGTCCTTGCAGAAAACATCAGCCCAAGTGACAGTGCTGTTCCATCCCTGTCACAATGGGGTGCAGCTGCCACAGAGTCCTGTAGAGCTGCCAGCTGAGCAGTGTCAAAGGCAGTATCAACGCTGTGGTGTTCCCCTTCTGTACTTTTCATTAAGCACAATTCTTTGGACAGATGTAATTTCAGCAAATCGAGGAGGATTTGAGAACTTTCTCCTTCCCTGCCCTTTGGCTTAAGGCTGTAGTTATCTGAAAACTGAAAATACAGTCATAAAAAGCCAAAATCCCCACCCTCTGTAACACTTGTCTGTCTGCAGGGAAGTGGCCGTGTGTGAGAAGGACACATCTTGTCATCGGGGCAGACAGTGGGGAAAGGGCTGTGAAGTCTCATGGCCTGCTTGGTCAGTGGCAGCCACTGAACTGTCAGGCTCATTAGGGCCACACTGCTAATTTGGTGGGGCTAGCGCTGCCAGGCTGCATTGTGTGGGGTTAAGCACTGTGAATAGAGCCCGTAAGCAAAGCTGCTGGAATCTGCTTTTGTGTTCCCTTTGGCCGGCTGTCCTCTGGTTTTGGCTTCTTTTCCAGTTCCAAGTGGCCACGTGGAGTTCTGGCACTGGGAGTGCTGTCCATAGATTTGTTAGAGATTGCAGAAGAAATAAACTTGTGCTGGGAGGAGTTCCCCTGCTTCTCTTCTCAGCTGTCTTTGCATACATACATTTAACTAGTGTCAATTCACTACTTCTTGTGACTTAATTAGAAATGGATTAAGCCCTCTCTGTTTAAAACCCAATTTGAGCTAATACAGGTATTTTCCTTATCATCCCTGCTCACATGTGCTAGGCACTAGCTATATAGCAATTGAAGTTTGCATTTCTTTTCTACTGTAAAAAGATAACCTTTTTCCCCTTCCCACAAATCAGGTGGGTTTGGAAGTCTGACAGTATGTGCCTTCCAAATCCACTGCAGTCCCTGGCAGAGCTGGGAGTGTATGGACTGACCCTTTGGGCAGAGAAGAGGGAGCTCAGTGGTGGGCAAAACCTTCCACATGCAGCCTGGCTGGGTGGGGTGTGCTGGCTGCGTGTGTGCCCAGCTGGAGCAGTTCCTCATGGGATTACTGTAAAAGGTTGAGCGAGGAGATGAGATTGTTTTCATCTCCTAAAGGGAACAACCAGATTGTCTCAATGCCTTCTTTCCCCAGCGTGCGTCAGAATATACTGTTAATTTAGGAGTTGGAACCAGTGGAGGATTTTGTGATTCTCTACCATGTGTTTGCCTTTGTGACTCCAGTTTCTATCTCATCCTTTGGGGTTGTTTTTCCCTGAGATCTTCAGTCTTACTAAAACTTACTTTTGTTTCTGCCAGAGAAAATGCTGAAACGAATGATTTTCTGGTAACCATTTTCTGCATTTTCCCCGGATTGATCTGATTACATTAAGGCTGAGTCAAATATTCCATTAAGAGTTTCAAACGTTCTGAAAGCCGGAGCAGAAAGAGGTTTCCCGGGAGATTGACTGTGTGTGCTTGTGTGGAACAGACTTGGCAGGCAATTGGCCTGCACCAGTACCTGGCAGCTCCAGCACTTCTGTCACCGCATTCCTGGGGTGATCCTGAGCTGTGAATAGACGAGGCTCTCCACCTGCTGGGGCAGGCTCTGCTGTCACACCACAGGGCTGCCCTCCCCTCCAGAAACGAGGGGAATTCATGCCTATTCATGTACAGGGATATCTTTTTAATGCAGTGCCCCTTTTTAGGAGGCAGTGTTTTTAGGAGGTAGTGTTTTTCCAAGGGTGGAAAAATGTTTGCTGTGTGGGAGGGAATACTTGCAAACAGGCACTGAATTTCCTCCTTTTACTTTACTAGGGATTTCTATTAGAATAAGCCTGGAGGGGGAAGTTTGAAATTATTCTGGGAAGCTTTGACTGAGGAAAGGGAGAATGATTCATATTATTACTGTTATTTGTTAAGAAAAACAGACCATTGAACCTGATCTTTTACTTATCTTTCTCTTTGAAAACTTAAAGCACTTTTGCAGTGACCCCAAAAGAATTTGTGAGTTTGAACCAAGGTCTTTCAGCATAACAATGTAAATCTCAACTGTGGGACCTAGCCTGCAGCCATGTTAACAATCAAAATATAAAGTAGTCAAAAGTTTGTACATTAAAAAGACATTTTAAAGTTTCAGCTTAACATAATACTAAGAACTGTGAGGTGATTTGGTTTTGTGTTATGCTACTATGAAAAAAAACAGTGCAACCTAAACTATGTTTTAATTATAATTTGGCAAGAGAATTTAAATGAAGGCAAAATCAAAACTTGACTCAGTCTATGTCCCAACTCTAATTTCATTCTTGTACTTCAGAAAACAATATAACTTAGTCATTTAACTAACTCCTGAGATCAGTTCTTTAAAGAATCAGTCAAACAAGATTTTGTGCATTTTATGAAAGTAGAAAGGCACTTGACTGTGGCCACACAGTTTTATCTTTTCCACCTACAGAATCAGACTATACATCCCTAATACTTTTGGGTGTGCTGTCAATGGCTGAGAGTCAGAGAAGTTATGAAAAAGTTTTAACTTACTGTTAACTGGTGGAGACTGGAACAAACATCTTCATTACCCCCTGAAAGATCCTGTTAGCAAAGGATATGTCTCATATCTAAGCTACTGACTGGAATTTTGCTCACAGTGTCTGTTAAAGTATAGCAGTTCAATCTTAGCAGAGATTGAGGAGGCATTCAAAGACTCTGTTCTTTTTATATATTTTTCTCACTGGAAAAGTCCATTGTCACAGCAAGTATCGGAAGTTGAATTTATATCTGTATTACACTGCACTGGAGAAGGCAGAAATCCTCAACTTTCGGAACTATGAAGCAAACACTTCTGACCAACTCAACACCTGTCCCAAAAGAATTTTCTTATAGACTCAAGAAAACTGGTTTATATCAGTAGCTGGAATAAACATATTGTGCAAAGCTAAGAAGTCTCCAAGGCTTTGGATTATCAACAGAAATCTTAATTGCTTTCAACCTCAGATAAGAATTTATCAGTAATTACAGACATTTCATTGACATGTAAGCAGTCCTCTAAGGTCACCAAAAATCATTTCTTGGTTCATAACCTGCTAATATACTTGAAAGTTTTCTTTGCTTAAAGGTCCAAAGTAACACCAGCCACATGGCAGTGGAAGAGATGTGATAAGACATAAAAATCCATCAGTGGTTTCTTCATAAAGCTGCAAAATAAACTCATTGAACTCTTCTGTAGTCAGTTTATGCCTGGAATGAATTTGTCCTGTGTCCTGTCAGAGAATCTGGGTAACTTCTGGTAGAAATAAGATATACTTTTTGGGTTGTAAGTATCTTCCAAAAGTGAGCTCAGAGAGTGAGCCATGCACTCAAACACTGGAGTCTATGGGTAAAATTACAAGGAGAGGCTGTATAAGAGCAAACATACGTAGTCATAGGGTATAGGCTCCCTCCTAATGGGCTGGGACTTCATGGCTCACTTACGTTGCCAGAATTAAACAGGATATACAGTTTGTGGCCTTTGTGTCAGAGTTCTTGGTGTGTACAAATCCATGTATTGCAGCAAAATACGGGGATCTGTAGTTACACTACCAAGCAGGCTGTCTCCTGTCCCTGATTTGACCTCTAGTGCTCTCTGGCTACCCTGATCTCCCTCTCCAAATTCACAGTCTTTGTTGAAAGAATGAGCATCAAGATCCTTCCCAGCAAGATGTATCCTCAGAATGAGACTAAAGGCTCCATTTCACAGCAAGATTTTGTGAGTCAACATGCTGAAATCCACAATCCAGGCAGAACATCCCAGAGATCATTATTAAGGAGTGTGGTTAAAAACTATTTCCCAGGGAGTGAGTTTGCTGCTTGGGCAAATCTCTCACAGGTGTAGGCTATCAGGAAGGCCAGACCACTTCCTATAAACAAGCAAGAATGATCCAAAGAATAATAGCAGTGATGTGTTGCCTTGCCAGCAGGGAAAGTCCAAGGGAAGACTGCACATTTTAGTGGAAGCAGAATTTGGGCGGAAAAAATCCTTAGTCTGTAATGGGATTTTTGAAAGGAACTATTTATTCTGTACAAAATTGTCCAGTCAACAGAATTGGAAGTTTAATTAAAAAACAAAATACCCAAGCAACCTAACCTGGTTATTGAATTGAATGCTGCCCTATTTTTGTATAATATAGGTAGGACTGATAAGAGAATTAAGTCACCTGCTGTGCAACATGATTTGCTTTGCCATAGCCAATTTCAGCTGCAGCAGCCAACACTGATTGTTCAAGTTGGGGAACTCCAGCATTTGCATTCTGAGATGCAGCCCCCTGTTTTCTTTTTTCCTTTTTTTTTTTTCTTTGGAGATGATCAAAAGAATTCAAATTGCAGGGACCTTCCTCACCTGAGAGGCAGAGAGTTAGGTAAGTAAATCTTTTTGCAAATTCTCTTTAAGAACACCCTCTAGCTTCAGCCTGGCAATACAACACTAATACATTGCTCTTCTCTCATAGGAATGAGAATTCAAGATCCAGCAAAAAGGTAAGCTGTGTAGTGAGTTATAAAAAATTTCATATCTATTCCAACAAGATTTTTGCCTACAAATCCTTTGAATATGAAATTCAAATACTCATTGAAGTCAGTTGTCCTGGAAAATTTTCTGGTCTTCTTTTCCCCCCCCCCTCAGTTCAGGTAGAATGTGATAATTTATTCTTTTGTTTCCATGGCTAAAGGGGATTCACTGTGTATTTTTGCTTTACCCCACTAGTTTGAGTGATTCATCTTGCCTTTCAGAATGATTACATGTCCATCAATCCAACTACAAACCCTTTTTGAAAACTCCTTGCTGCTGTTACATCTACTGAATAAATCACAGCCAGACTATCTCAAATACACTGTTTCTGTGACACAATAAAATGATTGCAGGGATTATATCTGTCTGTAGCTGGAACTGAGAGCTATTTCAGCTTTGAGCAAATAACCCAAACAAACTTCCCATTCCCCACTCCCCTCACTAAAACCACTGTAAAGTGTGTATAACCAGTATGTGATCTCTCCCTCCAGCATTCAGTGGAGCCTGTGGAAGCAGCCACCTGAAAGAGCACCCCCGGTGTCTTCCACCTGCAGCCTCCTGTGCCTCATCTCTGAAAAGCTGCCTTTGGGCCTCCTGACCCCAGTCAGTCTGCATGGTGTTAAACATCTTCCCTTCTGGTTTTGGCTCCACAGTGGGTTTCTCCTGCACCCTGAAAGCAGTGAATAGTTTGGAAGGAAAATGACCCAACTGAAGCAGAATACAATTTGAAGAGTCTTCCACATGTTACTGCTAAATCCTGGAAGTCTCACTTCAGGATCAAGGGTTCCTCAGGTGCTTCGATGGCCAGGGCCAGCAGTGCTCTGGTAGTCAGAGCAGCTCTCAGGTGGCCTCCTTGGCTCTGCTTTTGCCTCACATTGTTTTCACTTCTTCCTCAGAGCTGTCTTTCCTCCTCAGCTCCTCTTCTTCCTCGCTTACTTATGGGTGTTGCTCTTCAAGTGCAAATGCACATCATTTTAATGATGGTTGCTCTGGTTCCACCTTCCACTCTTTGCATTTGAGTATTACATTTCACTTTCTTTTTAATCAAACCATATCACATTTCTTTTTGGGGTCACAGAAGCATGTTTGACATGTTTAAGTTGCCATTGTGAGGCTCTTCCCCAAACAGAATTCAAACCGTTATGTTGCAGTCTGTACCAGAGCCTTTCTAGCAGCTGTGTTTATACAGCTCCTAGTAAAATGGGTCCCTGATTAGGATTTTTGAATAGCTCATTCACTGAAAAGAGGGTGTTTTGAACTAGCTAAAGCTATTTAAAAAATTGGGATAATATACGATTAAAAGTTTTGGTTTGAAAAAATGTCAGTCAGTGGCAACACTCTGCCAAATTTTAGGCCCAAAACATCATCCCCATTAGTATCACAGATATTAAGTTACCGGAATTTAACTGGGCAAGAAGAGGTTTTCTTGTTTAAAGAAACAGCTGAAAAATTCATTTTCCACAGATTGAAATTATACGTTCAGAGCAGTCACCCAACATTGTTGAAGTTTGGTAAATTAGGTGAAACTGAAGACAGGTCTTTATCTTAGAATTGTCAAGCAACAGTGGTTTGAGGGCAGCTTGGTCCAGAATAGAAACTGAACATTAAGCAGTTGTGGGGTGGCTTCACAGCTATAAAGACAAGCTGCTTGAAAACCCAAAACCCAACCCCAGCTGAGTGACACTGACACACAGCACAGACTGTGTTGGGCAGGTGGCTTGGAAGCAGCTGCTCTGTTCCTGCCATGCCTGACAACCTCTCTAGGAGGCTGGAGAATCTGGAGCTGATGTGCCAGCAATACCTTCAGGTGTGCAGGGAATCCTTCAGACTTTTCCCCTCAGTGTAAAGGCTGGGGGGAAATGTTCCTCACCTTTGCTGTTCCCCACTGTGGAGGTGGCAGCTCCATTTCCAGGATTCTGCAGGTTTGGTTATTTGCTTTTGTGCTGTGGACACTGGCACTGTACAAAACCAGTAAGTGCACAAGGCAAGGAAACACAAATGCTGCTTCCGCTCCATTAAACCGGAACAGATGATTAAAGGACCAAAGCTACTGCGACTGACAAAGTCCATATTTAAATGTTTTCTAAAGCGTAAACTAAGAGCAAAGATTTATAAGTTTTTGTCGTGACCCATAAATCTAGATCTCCTCTTGTCCTTTGACTCAAGACAAATGGCTTGTAGAGGAATTTGTTGTGGTTTGGATAAGTCTAGGTTTCAGCAGTCAGCCCTCTTAACTCAGACATGTAAGAAACATCTGTAATTGTTTGAGAAATTTGGCAGACGATCTTGTACTTAAATCACATTTTGCCCTTTGAAAGTTGGAAATGTCCGTGTATAAATGAGACACACAAGCCACATACCTCTGTGCTTATGGAATTAGACAAGGTATCAACCCTCTGTTACCCTGTAAATCCTACTGCAAGGGAAGAGCAAGATGATACCTTGCTATGGTAAAAGGGACCGGTTTAAGGTTCTTTTAAACTGTGTACCTTTTTTGTGCCTCAGAATAAAACCTAACAGCTTTAAGGGGGAGTTGCTATTAAATGGCAGGCTACTTTAGTGTTCAGAATTTGCCACTTAGCCGAAAGGCTAAGACTGAAATCAAAAGATTCTTTGAGTAAAATGATACAAACTCTCCTTTCCAGCCAGTATTGCTGAGTTACGAGCAAAGTTGTCACATGCTGGGCCTCTGAGTACATTTAGCATGCAGTTGTGCAGAGTCTGTCTAGAATCATCTCATCTTGTAATGAGATCATGTGAATTCAAAGCATATTAAACTTAATCCTAGTTCTCAGGATTATACCCTGCAAATTTAAAATTGCAGAGTATAAAAAAGGCATAATTTCCAGACTGCTAACGGTAAAAAATGAGGCCCAGCTCATTGTAAACCAGCTTTGGTTCTGCCACTGAAAGCAGAATTTGGTAAAGAGAGTTCAGTGGGAAATTCAAGCTGATGTCTAGTGACCTTTGTCAAGCAGAACAAATGATTGCTATGTTTGCTAGAATTGTATTAGTGCTGGATGCATCTGGTACAGTCTGAGCAAACGAAGTTTAAAAGTCTGGCTGTCTATCAGCAAACTTTGCCTTTTGATTGAGTCTACAAATGCTGCAACATGGACCCTCCAGGCAAGTATTTGAGGCTCTGCTTTATTTGATGCCAAGTCCTTTAACAGTTTGAGAAGGTGATTTTGCTTGTAATAGAAAAGCTTGATGAAAATAGACATAATCCTGAATAATATGTTAAAATCAGTTTCTCTGTGTCAGATTCCTGCATAGCATGTCCTTTAGTGGACACGGGCATTGTCTGAACAACCAAGAAAGAGGCTGTCACACAAATGCTGCATAAAGGCTGCATCTCTGTGTGTTCCAGCTCAGGAATGACAAAGCAGAGCTGCCAACTATTAAGTTTAGCCCAGCTCACAGTGAACAAAGAGCTGAAACTAGACAAGAAAACCCTCAAAAAAAGAAAAGCCAAAATTTGCAATTAGGTCTCTTTTTGTTTGAATAACCTCTAATAACTAAAGGCTATGTAATTCTGTCCTTGACCATTGAAATGCTGTATATTTACTGTAGAAATGCCTTCGGTAGCTTTAAGCTTGAGGATGCACTAGATTTCTTAGCAGCATTCAGTGACCGGTCTTGTGTGATACCAAGCCTTTCCATGTTTAGCTCCCTGGTTTATTCTAAGGACAAGCTTAGTTAATTGTCAATAGTCCTTCTGAGGCAAAAGATTTTTCTTGTGCCTGATTGAGCAGCATCACGCTAGAGGGAGTGAAGGTGGAAGAGCTGTCTCCCTTGAAACTGTTTCTGGAACAAAAAATACCTTCACTGGCTCCAGTATGTTGCTGCTGTTGCACTGCAGAAAACAGACTTACTGTTTTCGTGCAACACTTTCTGCCACCTCTTTCTCTCTTGCTTTCCTTTCTGCTCTACTTCTGCCTTGCTGCTCTCTTTTCTACATCCAGTATCTCCCTGTGTTTTCACTTAACTGTTCCTTTACACCCTTAATCCAAGGCAGTCAGTTCTAACTTCCCTTCCCAGAGCTTTTTACATGCCAGCACTGGCGTGTGTCAGCCAGCTACAAACCTATCTGCTCCTCCAACCCAGCAAGAAGTTGATAGCAACAAGACTGGTTGCCTGGCTGGACTCAGCTGAGCATCTCCCCCTTGGGATAGTCTTGGTGGCTGCTGCCACACTCACCACAGCATGGCCCAGTTCCTCTGCCTCTGGTAGGGTGGCAGGGAGGGTTGGCAGAGAAAGCGCACAGCAACCTGGCATCTTCCACAGCTGCAATTTTTTACCCCTTGAAGAATACAGGTTTCCTTTTCAAGAAGACTGACCTGTTTTTGGAAGATATTTTTCTCATCTTGAGGGCAATACAGTGTAGTAGTTCTCCTGCAAGCCTATCTGAACCACTTCAGGAAGCTGCAGTGGGTTAGAGCTGATTGGCAGTTGTCAGTCACAGCATCGGTGTTTCTCTTAGGCTGGATTGCCTGGCACAGCTCTCTGGAATGTAGCAGGGGGCAGTGCACTATTTTCATTTAATTGCTTGTGGAGATAGCTGCAGGATTGTGGTGTCAGAAAATATTGCTAAATCTCAGGGGATTTTCTTGGCATGTTGTTGCCACAATAAAGTCATAGTTGTCACAGTGGCTTAGTACAGCCACAGAATATATGCACACTTATTTATGCTGCCTGAAAATGTGGTGCAATAATAAAATAACTCTTTTTACATTTCTTCGACCTACACTCATTCAAGTCTTGTAATGCTACTTTTGTCCTTTATTGTTTAAATGCATGTTTCTTGTATTTGAAATTTATAAAAATGTTAAGAAGAATTGTATGCTGTCAATCTAGTCACATTTTGCGACCAGTCTTAAACGTGATCCTCCTTGTAGGTTTGTCTCTCTCTGCTGTCTTTATTACCTAGGCATTTCAGTTTTGGAAATCCATATTTATAAGGAATTTGTTCCACAGTAGAACTGCCATAGCATTGTTAATACCAAGATGACAAGTAGCCTGAAAATGAGGTGTCAAGCAAACATAAGCAGTTTCCACTTGAGTTTTTGTGACTGTCCTTCAGCCCAGCCAGTCCATGTTGTGGAGCATTTGCAAAGTAAGATTAATGCAGTGCAGAGCTGCTGCTGAGTTACAGGAAGGCAGCAACTTGAGATAAAAAATGAAGTTCCTGTGTCTCCAGCTGTCCCTTAGCAGGTCAAAAGCTTGCTTACTTTCAGGATGTAAAGGTATCTGCTTTTCTGTGTGTCATGGTTGACATCTCCTTGTCCAGGTTTATGTTCATGATATGTAAAATATTTACCTGCAGGAGGGGTGGATTTTTTCAGTAGAAATTATCTTAGTTGCACAAGTGTGAAAAATACTTTCTCTATACTGTTTTTGAAGATCATTTTCTCACACTCTATTTGTGTCTATGCCTTTTGTCTCCAGTGCGATGTTTCAGTTAAAGCGTTGTTGCATAGTCAGGAGAGCATCCAGCCTGTAAGCAACATGAAGAATGCTCCAATTACCTTCCTACCTGTATCTGTGGGATTAGACCATGAACTCTTTAGCTGAAAAGATCCCTGGCGGGTGGCTCATGTACAGTCATCCTGTCCCAAGCAGAATTGCTTACATAATTAAAAATCTGATGTGATCTTGCAGGCATGTTGGTCATGGCAGAGTGTTACTGGGAATGCTTTCCTTATTTGTGCTTTTACTATTTGGTTTCTCTGTTACGATACCTTTGCGAATTCACTGCTTTTTCTCCCGAAACTTAAGCTGGAGAGAGATTTCAAGTATGTCTTGCAGAACAGATCTGAAATCCAAGCTAATCAAACTAATCTGATAAAATAGGTTTTAGAATTAATCTAACACCAATCTGCTACTCTGTAAAAAGCACACATAAGCAGCATTTATTGTCTGTAGCCACAAGAAGAGGGGGAGAAAAGCACCCAAATGCATTCAGCTACTGAAGCAGCAAAGAGTTTCCTCAGAACAGTAAACATGATAATCACTGTGTTAGCCTTAACTTGCTGATGAGAGTCGGTGAATAGAGCCAGCCTCTCTGAGAAAGGGGAGACTGAGCTGAAAGTCATCCCTGGAAACCTGTCAGATTTGTATGGTGAGTAGGGAGAAGAGGAGATAAAATAGGGGTTTGAGGCTGTAATGAAAGATGGCTTTGGAGGATGTGTGCGTGTGCAAGGAGCCTGAGGGAGGAAGTCGAAGATAGAAAATTCTGCATCTTTGAACACTGACAAATCACCAGGCTGTGCTTAATGATCTGACAGCATCTTCTCACCAGCTGCATCAACATTCGGGCTATTCATCACCCTTAGAGATTCATAGCATTAGGTAGCACAACTTTTCTATCAACACATAGTTTTTCCAGCGTGGTGAGCTGAAGAAAAGCTTCTTACAGTTACTTCAGCAGGGGAAGAACACAAACAGGCACATTGTACTCTGTGTCAGATTATGGGATTTATGTCTCAGAACTATTTTTGTCTGCCGCAACCATTTGAAGCCTAGGACATTGATTCCAGAAACTAATATTTTGCTGTTCATCATCAAAGGTTTGGTCAAAGGTTTCTTCTGATCAATATGTTTTTGCCTTCATAACCCTCTCAGTAAGACTTCCCAGTGTCCCCTTTGATGTAGTTTAGGAATGGCTGAAGATAATAAAAAATGGAGAGGTTTTCATAGAACATTTATTTGGGGAAGCAGTGATATCTTTACCATTTATTATTGGGTAGCAACTATGTCATCACATTTGTTGGGAGAAAGCCACGTACAGTTGCTGGATGGAACCGATTTTAGAAAGCTTTTTTGTAAGAAGTGACATTCATTACTCTGATCCACTGAGAGGCCTTGGTGCTGCCGAAATTCATGGGTACACTGTAACATCAGCAGCCATAGTGAAATAAGAAATGAGAGGTATTAGAGTTTTGGGGATTGGTTTTCATCATATTTAAAATGCTTTTGTGTGAAGGTGGGGTTGATGCTTTCATTGGTGATGTTACTTACATTGGTTGTTCATATGATTTGACATGGAAACAGAATCATGGAATCATATAACTTGGAGAAGGTCTTTCAGATCACTCAGTCAAACCATTAACCCAGCACTCCCAAATTACTACAAAACCATGTTCCCAAGTGCCACATCTGCACTGCTGAATATCTCTGTGGAGGCTGATTCAGCCACTGTCCTGGGAGCCTGTTCCAATGCTTGACAACCCTTTCAGTGAAGAAATTTTTTCAAATATTCATTCTAAACCTTCCCTGGTACAATTTGAGGGTACTTCCTCTTCCTGAGGGAAACCTCCTTTTCTCCAGGCTAAGCAACTCAAGCTCCCTCAGCCACTTCTAACAGGAATTGTGCTCTTGACCCGTCATCAGCTTCATTGCCCTTCTTTGGATTAGCTTTTTGGACCAGGAAGGGTTGTCCAGTGCTTGTGCTGTGCAACTTGAAGAGAATACGTCATGTAGAAAGTGATGAGATTTCATGGTTAACTGAAGGATGTGTGGAAATGGGGAGAGCAGGACTGGAAGAGGAGGGATTCCATTTACAGATCAGAGAAAGTAGATCCTACTGTTTGTAGTGTAGAATTTCTGTTGTGTTCTTCTAGCTCAGGGATAGTGAGAAGCCATTCAGAAGTGTGTTCTGGTGTGACTGTTCTTACGAGCTTTTTGTGTTTTCACTAAGTGTATTTGCATATCTGAATTTCCTTGGGAGATCTTCTAAGCAGTGTTTAAATTAAACTTCGGCATTTGCCAGAATAAAAATGAACATTGTATAACTGATCACAAAAACTACAGTTTATGCAAGTATCAGAGGGACTTTGGCATAAATAGCACAGTACCCTATGCAAATATTTGTAGTTGAAAAGGAATTAATCCCTTTCCAAGGGGCCAGCACAAATCTTTCAATGGCACATAAGCCTGCTTTTGAGGGAGCAGGTGCTTAGCAAGCCCTGAGGATTCAGATTTCCAAACTGTACACTGCATTGACACATATGCAAATATTCTCTTACAAATAGACTATAAATTCTGTATGTTATGAATTTAGCTGTAACTTCCATGGCATGCAGAAATTCTATAAGAGCAGGATCGTCTCAGTCTGGAACTGGACAATATCAGCTTTAAGCTGGGATGGAACAAAGTTGTAATTGATGATTGGCCAGGTCCCTTTGCCAAGCTACTCGTTTTCATCATTCATAGCAAGAAACCCTTATTTTGTAAAAATCCTTTTGTTGATGAAGACAGCAGACAGGTTCTGTTCTGTCCTCGGAGGAGGTGGCTTGGTGCCAGCGTCAGCAGCCAGCAATGCGAAGTGTTGTGTTTAATCACAAGATTAATTTTTCCTTTTATTTGCTTTTCCTTTCAATATCACCAAGCATGACATGTTGTAAAACAGAAACACTAGTTGCACAAGGGCTGGCGAGCATCTCGAAGCCCCCTGGCTGTGTTGATAGCAAAGTGAACATTTGGCTTGATGTGCAGCCAGTAGAGACTCCCAGGAAACCAAACTGGGAAAACACCCTTGTGTCAATGAATGGGCTGTGTGCCTGCTGAAGGATAAGGGAAGAGGAGGCAAGATGTACCTGGGTGTAAGAGCTGTGCTGGGGCTCACGTTCATTTTCTCCTTTAACATTTCAGGCATCTGCAATTTCAGTAGCAGAAATTTATATTCATACTCAGATGCCCAAGTTTTCATGCTGAGGACCCAGTCCATGAATGGTCTGTGGTTACACTAGGATGAATTTATTTTAGCATTAGCGTGTCCATGCGCAAGTTATCTTTGAAAAGGAAATGGTAGCAGACCCAAATCAAGTTAAAGATTTGTACTACTCCAATTGCACACAACTGACAGCAGGGAAAATAATTTTCATCCTCAGAGTATTCATCAGTTATTGGATGAGCATCCCTGGTATTCTATGCCATCAAGAAGAAACCTGGTCATGGGTGGGATTGCTTATGGTGGAGAGGTTTTGTCTGTCTACTCCTGTATCTACACACAACCATGTTCATTCATCTTCATTTAAGGGCCTGTGGTGGTCTTGGAATAGAAAGTCTGTCAGAGTTTGGTGTGAGTGCAAGAATGGATAACTCTCTGCTTGGCAAAAAGTTGTGAACTCCCAGAACCCTGCATTTTGATCGTTATTTAACATTTTAAAACTGGAATTAATATACTCCTGTCTTTCTACAGTCTATATTGTAACCTGTGATTATTTTGTTCCAAATGGTCTGCGCTGCCAGAGACAGATGATAGAACTGCATTGTATATAGAGGAAGGTAAGGGTACCTTCAGTGTAATGTCTCTTTAAGATATCTGGTTTTGGATTTGACTCTTTTTACTGATATCTTCAGCATAAAGACACAGATTGTCATGTACCTTTTTCAGCCAAAGTTGTGTTTATTAGCTTTTCACAATCAATAGAGCAAACAATGTTAATCTACTGTGTGAGGGATATAGCTGCTGAAAGATCAGTGACCACTTCATGGGCCAGTCAAATGCTGGTTGTATTTGGCCAAGGTTGGCAAACTGGAAAGCAAAGGTTAAAGATTGCAGCCCTGACTTGTGGTTGTTCCTGGTTCCCATGTCACAGGAGGTGCTCCTGTCAATTCCTGCTTCTGCTAGAGATCCTTCTTCAATGAAACTGTTCTGTGACTAATAATCCTGTGAAGGAAAAATCCACAAATGTCCCTTTTTCAAATAGACACTATGTGGCAGCTCTCAAGGAAGTGGCTTCACCTTTTGTTTCAAGGATTAAACTTCTCAGCCCCTATTTCCAACCCTATGCCTGCTCTCTCGAGGAGCTGAGACTTGAGAGGGGAGGATTATGTACAGTTAGGCATTTATGTAAATATGAAACACTGACTGGAAACTGAAGGAGGAGACTGCAACCAAACAGCTGTCTTTGCAAATTTATTATTTATTGCAGAGTTAAACAAAATGCCTTATTGTTTAGAGCACTGTTTGCCTTGGGCATTGGCTTAGACAATCGCGTTGGCTGAAAAGAATTTCCTAACTCCCTTCTCCACACAGCAGAAGATTAAGTAGATAACAGCAACAATTGGCTGTTTTGATCTGGCCTTGACATATGTTCCAGGCATCTATTTCATGATTCAGCCACATTGTTTTTCTCTTTCATGGCAGCAGCATTTTACTCCTACTTTGCCATCACTGCCACTTCTGTGCCATCAGGGGCTTCTTTCTGAGCCTTCTTGCTGGTCAAAAGTGAACCATTGTAAAAGATTCTTGCTGCATGGTATGTATATTCTTTATGCACAGGGAGTATTCCTGCCACATTATTAGTTTGCAAAGTGTTTCAAAGTTGCAAAAAAGCTCCATGAAACAAGTTCAAAGCAAAAGTTAGAGGAGTTGCATGAGGAAGCTTTAGTATTCTTGGTAGTCAGAAGCCCAGAAGAGTTGGGATGCTACATGATGGTGATAATGAAAGTTGGAGACCATGAAGTGCAGAATCTTTCTGTGGAGAGCTTTCCCCTGAAATTTCACTGACTGTTCTCATGCACTGTCCCACCTTCTGGTAGAAAAAGGCTTCTGATCAGCAATATAAGTGGGTCACATAAGTTTCCTGCATCTTGCCAGGCCCCCAGGCAGGTCTGATCAAACCTTTTTCAAAATGCTTACTTGCTTTCTGAACAGAATTTATCAGCCGGCACAGGTCAGTGATTTAACTGGTTCACTCCTTGGTGCAATTGGATATTGTAGGAAGAGCTGTAGGAGTCCTGCTTTCCTTTCTGCAGGGTGCTCTGTGGAAGGGGCCATCTAGTACAGCAAAATATTGGTGTGTTGCTGATCATCTTCTCTAGAAGGCAAAGATTTGGGGCTTCTGTCTGTCCTTTTGATCATAGTCAAGGCTGGCTCCAGCTGGTGCTCAATTCAGCTGTGCTGGCTGGCAGTATTTTGATTCCTGTGCTTGGTACTACAGTCCTGATCCTGTCAGGTCTTTGATCAGAAGGAAGGGATGCACTTACAGGAAAAATTGTCTTCCTGTGTGCATGGCTACAAGTGTTGGTCTACTAGTCTGTTTTACATTATCAGTGAACTGCAAAGTCCACATTGTAGTTGGCTTAAATGCAAATAGGGAATGGACCTGGAGCCTGACACAGTGGAGTTGCAGCTGGTGGTTGCCAGAGGTTTGGAGGGCTGGAGTTCTCAGCCACATTAAGACAGAGCATAACTGAGGGTGTCTGGAAGCTGACATGTATCTTTCCTTGAACCACTTTCCTCACACAGGTGTAATGGTGGGACATGAGGGAGCACTGAATGATTAGAATACCCACAGCATTATGTTTCTTTAGCTTACTTAGGTGCTGTGTGTGAATCTCTCAGCAGTCTGCACACACTGCAGGCACAACCACTGTCACTATTTCAAATACCCGGGTCAACACACAGACCACCCAGTGACCAAGAATTAAGGTCACTTATGCAGAATCTGCCACAGTGTGGAAGGTGCTGAGCAGCAAACTGGTAGAGGTGCCTCAGTTATTGAAATTAAAATACTTGAGTGAACTGACTAAATAGGCTCCTGCATCTGCATTGCAGATTTGCATGACCTGGTAGATCGATGTTAGGCTTGGCTATGCTAATACAGTTTTTCCACCAGACTGCAGTTAATTACCCAGGACTGGCTGGCAGTGTCCACGTGTGAGGGTGTATCCAGTGCACAGAGGGGATGCTTGAGGAGCAGAATATTTCAAGGTGACTCTCTCAGCCTGGCCTCCCCTTGTGAGCAGTGTGATACAGGGAAGTTCCTATAGCACTGGAGACAACTCAGCACCAGCTGATAGGCTAAAATGTGACTGTATGGAAACTTAAAATTGAGAAGAAGGTAAAATAACACAGTTTTATAGGGTTGGCTTTCACTGAGTATGTAGAAAATGTCACGAAAGACAAATGCAAAACAGGCTTTTCCTATTCACTAGGAAAAACAGTGCCTACTGAAAAATCCAGAAATTTCCAATATTAGAAGTTGCCAGAGAACTAATGAGCAAATGAAACCTTTTACAGTCCAAGGGATGCAATTCTAATTTTGCCAGTTTGTGAACATCTGTGAAGTCCCACTGCAGTTAACCAGGTGTCAAGCCAGACACAACTGACTGTAATATTGTTTGCACACAGAGCAAGGTGTGGTGTTAGAAGTAGTTTTCAATACAAAAGCAAATGACAAACAATAGATTTCACTAGTAGAAGAAAAAATTAGTTGCATTGCTTAGCCAACAACTTTTCTAGTTAAAAGAAAGAAGCCTGAGCAATCCATGTACTTTCTAATGAAGGTTATCCAACAAATCTTTCACAAATTTTATCAGTCTGCAAATCAACTTGAGGGAGTCAGTGGTTCCTAAGATGAGAGGTCAGGTGGGAACTGGTGGAGTCTCCCTCGTTTAGGACCCACCAGCATAGCCCCTCGGGACTGGCGCTCTCCCGCTGGACGGGGCTCTGTGCGGCAGCTGCAGGTCACTTGCTCTGGCTCTTGAGTCACACTTGAGGAACCCTTAATCCAAAACGAATGCTGTAAAACGTCCCCTGTGGATCTGGCAAAGTCATCCAAGCTGAAGACAGATGGGAAATTACAACAGTTTGCAAGAGAGATATTCCAGAGATATTCTGCCTTTCGTGCTTTGTACTCCTACCTCGGGGAGGGGGAGCTGGAGGTTCAAGTCTCTTGCAGGCAACTGTGAGCCTGTGTGCAGAATTGTGCTGCAGTTTCCCGAACTCCATGTGGTGTGTGTGCATCATGGGGTGGTGGAAAAACAAGCCATGCGTTCTCCAGGCTGTCACCACGAACTTTCTTCCTGTTTGAAGAGAGCTGAGTGCTTTTAAGTTCTTTTGTCACTGGTTGTGCTGTCGTAAATGAGCAGCACGAGATGATCCGTAATTTGAAGAGCTCATAGCCCGTGTTTGCGAAGGCGGGCGTTGGGAGTCGAGTCAAACACGTAGGAAGCGAAATCCTGGTAGAATGAGGATCTCTTTCTCCTTGGCTGCTCCTCGCCGCTGCTGCCCAGGCAGCCCTTCTGCCCGAAGTGTACACCCAGATTGACTTTTAAGAAGGCGCAGCTTGCTGGAATGGTTTAACTGCAAAGATGCCGAGCGGCCCCTCGCCCGTGGGCAGGGCTGGTCCAGAGGCTCCGGTGGGAGCTCTGAACACGCTTTGCGTTCTCTACGTCTGCTGAGGTGTTCTGAGTTCACTTTAACTCCTTCCTTGTCTTGCTGGCACCAGTTGTGAAACATTTGAAAACATTTCCAGTTCAGGGCAGGGTTTTGCTGTCTTGGCATCTCTTACTGTTCGAAATGAGGATATTTGCATTTTTTTGCTGGCCATGTTTACTGTATCTGTAGCAAAACCATATCATTATCTCTAGCCTTTTTTTTTTTTTCCCAACCTTAACAAAAAGTCCCTGGGAAACTAAGCCATGGGAATTCAAGAGAAGCAAGGAATACTAAAGGAGCTGCTGTTTATCAGTTACTAAAGGCACAAGGCAAATACATTTTCTCACCTTGCACACTTTAGACAACTAACACGGAGCTTTGATTTTCTTCTTAATAACCTTTTGAAGGAGACTGTGTTCTCTGTAGCCTTTGCAAGCATGAAGTTTTGCAATTCAGAAGTACTAATAATTCTTAAATATTTATGACTTCAGCAAAGCCAGTAGCTTTTGTTCATGGAAGGAAGGGATGCATTCAGACCACAGTCTACAGATGTCCCAGGGACTGTGGTTTGCCTTGAGCTGTTTTGGGGAAGGAGCAGAGAAAATACCATACTTTAAAAAACAAATAGAGTTAAACTGCCAGCCTAGGCAGTGCTCCATTTTGAGGGAGAAGGCAGGATGCAAACAATCTTTTGTTTAATTACAAAAAACCAACAGTTTTGTTAACTTGTCAATGACTTGAGTGACTGTAAAAAAGGTACCACCTGCTGATAGCTATGTTTAATGTTGAACAGCAAATGTTGAAGAGCTGATAAAATGAGTGTGTCACTCATGCCCGAGGAATAAACAATGTAAAGGCTCTTTTCCTCTCTGTGGACACAGGCCTGGGAGCATGTGAGAAAATTAATATCACACGTGAGAAGTTTTGGGAGGGCTCCTGTGATAGAAGATGAGGAAGAGGATGGGCCCCACTCCTCATCTGCATATCCATGCCCGGCCTGCAGCAGTGGAAATCCTTGTTTAAGGATTTATTAGTGTATTGCTGATAATTACTGATTTCAGCCATTCTTCCAGGAAACTTGTGTCTGTCTCTTGAGACAGATGAATTTCTCTTGAGATGGACTGTAACACTTTTCATTTCATTTTTATTGACACATCTTTGCATTATTTTAAAAACTTCTCAATGCTGCTGAAGGAGGGCAGTTAATATTAAAAGTGAGGTGTTTCCATAGAAAGAAAATCGCTGAACTGCGGAATGAATAAGCAAACTGGTGAAAAAAATAACCTTTGAATAGGTCACTCTAACTACTTGCCTATGCTTCTTCAGGTAAACAAACAAGAACCTTTTTTTTCATCCAGTGGGTGAGAAAAATATTATTTAGAGAATTCAAATATGCATCCTGGAATTAAAATATGAAAAAGGGAATCTTTTGGCTCTGCAAAAGAAATTGCTCTTCAAATGCACCAAATGGGGTACTTCAGGGATTTAAGTTCTCGGAACACGGTTCATTCTGGCCTTGTTACTGCCCTTGGGAATCAGGTACATTGTACTACATTTTGAGAAATTAGAAGTTTTCTTCAGAATATGAATTATAACTCCGTGCTTTGATTTTCTGATTACTCTGATTTTTATTTTTTTTTATTTTCTCTCCCCAGTCACAGGAGATGATAGCTCAGTTTTAACTTTGCAAGCTTTGCTTATGTCTCTGGGGCTGTTCTGCTGTAAAGTGCAGCTCTACACTTCCCCTACCCACTCTGGTAGACTCATCTGCTGCTGAAGAGGAATGTACAGGAAAGTAAGGTAGCCCAGAGTTTAAGAAGTTTCCTAGTGCAAGCCAAAACTAGTTTGCTTGTGGCATATGATTTTCAGGAGATATTCGAGGGAGAAAGGGCAGGATGGGTAAGAGGTTCATTCAGAAAAACTGAACAGTAAATTACATTCATTACACTGTTGCAGCTGTTCAACAAAACGTAAATGTTTTTTTTTGTTTTTTTTGAAAAGCAGAATGATGATCCCGACTCTTTAAATTAAATTAAGGGGCAAAAGCATGAATTAGAAACTCCAGCAATGTTCAGGAGCAACTGCATATTTAAAAAGTACACATACTATTGCTAGCTATTGCCATTGGAAGCAATGGAAGAACTCCATAGACAAAACATCCCTCAGTTCAGATCTGTATCCAAACCTCTTGCTTGAAAATTTGGCCTGGAAATTTCTCACCAGTTAAATCATCAGATGCTTGACGCTCCTCATTCTGGTCCCAGCTGGGAATCTGGAAAGTGTAATGTTTAAGCTGAATATTCGCTTTGATTCTTGAAAACGGGAACAAGTTTTGTCAAGAAACTGTTTCTTTTTTTGTTTTTCTTTTCCTTTCCCGAATTGGTTTGCCTGTTGCATATCGTTAGCAGATGGGGACACATATGTCATTTCCATAGTCATCTCTTTTGGCACAGGAGCTGCTAATTGTCCCATTTTGACTTGGGAGTATTAAGCTTTGTTAATGCATCTCAAATAACTGTATTTGGATTATGTTCCTGAATTGTGGCCAGGTCAGATTTTCAGTTCATCAGGCCCAGTGCATAGTTGTACATTTTCTGGTTACTTCATGGTTCTTCAAAAAAAATCCTGTGCCCCAAAACACAGAACCCATAGGCTTTCAGTGAACAGTGAGGAATCAGTAGGGAAACCAACTACCCTGTGTCCACTGCAGTGTGCACAAGCTATTCTTCAGCCTTTAAAAGTTCTGGGTTTGGTCATATAGCAAATAATACACCAGTAAACCAGTGAAACTTCCCCCTGCCTTCCTGCCTGCTGGAGATGTCTTTGCCTTGTGCATTTTATAGTGGAGTTGGCAAGAAGCAAATCTATATACCAGACTGAATCCCTTTTCCCTATCTCTGTAATTAAGATGCTATCATCTCTTAGGATGTTTTCTAAGCAAAGTAATTTTGTTTTCTGTCAACCTGAATCGAATACCTGTGCACCAGCACAAATGTTGGAAGATTCACTTTGTATTTTGTCCAAGCTGACACAAACACTCAGACCTAAGGTGGTGATGCTATGTTTCATCATTTAAATAAAGAAACTGCTGTTAATGTGACAGTCACTGTGGGTTGGTTTAGGTTTTTATTGCTCCCCAAAAGCATTTTGGTTTTTGATATGTTCTGTAATAAGATTTTTCCCTGCAGGAGAAGCTGTCTCCAGCAGCCTGCCCTAATCCTGTTAGATGAGAGCAGAGATGTTGCAGTCATTGATGTGCAGGCAGGGGAGTCTTGGGACTTGGTTTGTGCTGATACAATTGGAAATGCTTAATCTAAGCCAGGGGGTAACAGTCATTTAGTAGTTTGAGAAGTCTCTGATGGTGCTTCTACCTTAGTGACCTTCTTGGTGTTGAGGGAGTGCATGGGAACAGCCATGAGGCTCCTACGTGTGTCACCTTTGCCTCTGGGCCTGGGACATCAGCCTGCAGATCTACCCCTGGACTTCCAAAGTCGTGGAGTCACCTGAGAATGCCTTTGCATGGCAAATTAAAGCAGCAGTGCTTTTCTGCTGCACAAGGATGTTATGTTACTGCTCTGTCATTTCATTTAGCAACAGGACAGTGGGAGAGAGAGAAGAGGAAACAGAGCCTGAAAGTCTGGGAGACTCAAGGAAAGGAGACTAGTTCCAAGATAGATTTGTAGTAGAGATTTGTGGTTCAGAAAAAGGCTGTTCTGACCCTGCTGCTGCCTGGGGATGTCCCTTCCCAAATTAGAAAGGGGAATGAAGATGATGTTGTTTCTGGGGAAGGGTGGAGATAATGAGAACAAGCTGAGTTTGTCTTCATTTGACGAATGCAAATGGAGGAATGTGTTCAGTTTTGTAACATTTCCACTGGGCTGGGTGGTGGTGTTCTGTTCTTGCACCCTTGGTTTTGTTTGAAACTGCATTTCTCTCCTTCTTATGGTATAATCTCAAACATTGGCTTGCTGGCTTGTGTGTCCCACTACCCTCTGCTGGAAGGAACGAGGATTTTTCAGCTGTGTCCTCGTGCCCCAAAACAGTCCCAGTCTTCCAGCAGAAATGGGCTGTGAACCCGTTGGGGAGGACCTCAGTTCTTGCTGGCATCCATTCTACAGCAAAAAGATGTGCTGTATCAATCAGATGTTGCTGGTACACATGGGGTGTGTTATTTGTTCCCTTGTCCATAGCTGTTAGGTCTGTTCCAGTTTATGATTAAATGTGTTGCCAAAATAGGCTGAATCACTGGTGATTCTCCTCTCATGTCCTGTCTTGAGGTGACTGGTGCCAGCTGGTGGCTTGAGAAGGGGTAAAACATCCCAAAGCAGGTGGCCACAAGGGAAGGTTCTTTCCAAATGCAAAGTTAGCTTTATATGTTGAAACATGAAGGTGTCTTGTAATTTTCTTTTCTTAAATCAGCAAAAGTATTTTTGATTTTTTATTTCCTTCTTAAAGTCTTAATATGTTCAGCCCCTTTATACCAGCTATGCAAATGTTCTTTTTCAGTGTAATGAGAAATAAGATATATAAATGTCATGCTCCCAGTTCAGGTTTCCATCAAACCCTTCAGGAGGATATTCCAGAGGGAAATTAAAGATGAGATTCTAAGAGAGGCTTTTGTTTTATTATTACATATTTGCTCCAGTACTTGATATATGAGAATGTTTACCCTTTCTACCCTATCTTCTGTATCTATTTGCAATAGAAGTACCTCTGTCTTTGTTTCGTTCATCTATCTTCCATTCTGCTATGAAATATGAAGTCTCTAATCTTTTTTGTTCACAAGGGAAGCCTTGCAATAACTGCAGTAATTTTGCTGCACCATGTGTCTAGAAATCTTCAAACAAGAGTTCAGATTGGAACTGGCTTCCTTTCCCTGCATAACCAAGCTATTGCATAGATAAAAGAACTTGTGTGGCAGCTCTGAAGGGTGTTATTCAAGCCATGGACAGGTATTGTTTCCAGATTTCAAAGCCAATACATGATCCAGACAAGTCTGCAAGAGCCTCTGGTCTCAATTAGTTGTGAATTTCCTGAACAGCACCCCCCAGTCGCAGAAGAGATTTGGCTGCTCTCACCAGCCTCGCAGGATTTTCCTTCCCCTCCTTTGCACAAGTCTCTCTGCCCCAGCACTGCAAAGAGCAGCTGGCAAATCTGGCGGAGCCAGCGGGGTATCAGGCTGTGTGCCCTGCCCAAACACCTGAGTTGTGATGACGGTGTCAGACTCACCTGCGGCTGGATGGTCCTTCCTGTCCTTCCAGCTCAGGTCATGCAACATCCCTGACCGGGCTGGCTGGTCGCTGCCGGTTCATGGAGCAAGTGGCACGTGTGGTATAAGATCCTCTAGTAAGACATTTTCTACTAGTGACCACTACTCCAAGCAGCCCCTGCAGCTCTTTTCAATGCAGCATTTTAACAAGGCAACTTGCTCAATGATGCAGCCCCGTGATGGGCACCCTGACACCCAGGCTGCCCGGGATTCTGCTCAGACACCTGGGCTGGTGTCCCCTGCTGTTCTTCTTTCTCCCTGCATCTTTGAAAGCACATTAGGTTACCCCATTCTCTGCTAATCCACCGAGGACGTGATCACGGGTTCCAGAGCTCACATTGAACTTTTCTTATGCATATTGGCTCATTGTTAATTTAAGTGGCACGTACTTCAATCTAATAGATGCTGTCTTTTAGTTGGGTAATTGCTCCAGGAGCTGTAAAGGGATGGTATCCTGTGAAATTTAATTTCTTTCTACTGAGCTCATGTGGAAAAGGAATATCTAAAAAATCAAATTAACTTTACAACAAGGGTAATATAGACTGTATCTTTTCACTGATGGCACCGCCTCCTCCTTATCTCATAATATTTCTTTACCTATTTCTCTCTCTCATCATCACATACCTAAAATGAACTACCTTGCTCCCACTACACCACTATCTCATTAATTCAAACACTGAATGTGTACTAGGTGTGTTCTGCCAGTATGTGGTTGGGAAATAAAGTGAGCAACATGTACAAATCCTTCTGTGCCGGTAGCTGGGTTCGCTTCAGTGTGTCTGAATGAGGCTGCTGATAATTTGGCCTTGTTCTAAAAAGCAACTCTGTAGCAGCAGCTCACCTCACCTTTCTGCATTGCTGGATTCCTGTGTATTGACAAGGATGAAGACAACGGGGGAAACAGAACAGTCCTCAGCCAGGGAGGTGCTATCCTGTGCTTTTTTTCCATCTTGGCATCTGGCAAATGCAATTCCGTCTGTCCTACAAAAACCTGTGTTACAGATTGCTGAGAGGCATGGAGGGTCACAAGGGTCACTAGTGAGGACCACATAAATTGTGTTCTTTGTTACTAAGGAAAGGGGATGCTGGTGGACTCATGATGAGGGGCTGTCTCTTTCTAGCACTGCTATAGTAATGTGGCATTCATTTAATAGTTCTGATGTTTACCAATTAGAAGCACAAGTTTGTACTCCCCATGACATCTTCGAAAATGCTCAGAAAAACTCAGCTTGTGTAGTGTGTATATCCCTTTCAGATACAGTGAATTTTATTTTTGTCCTTGACACCAGTCTGGGCACCTGGACTGTGCTTATTGCTGGAAGTGGTGCAAGGGGGAGCACAGACAGGGCAGTGCAGCCACCTGCATTGACAGCTCTGCTGTGTTACGAATTACTGGTTCATACAGCATCTTTTGGAGGTAATTCTCCAATTTGCCATTTAGCAAGTTTTCTATGGCTTGAAAGTCATTGAGCTGTTGCAGCACAGCAGTGCTGGTGGCCAGCCATATGCAGACAGAACTGCGAAAGAATGTCACTGGGCAGCAGTTCCTTCTTTTTCCAACCAAATGGATTTAAAACTTACGGTGTGACCAGGCAACTAGTGTCTCTCCTACTGTGGTTATTCTGCAGCGATTCCTTACTGCCCTCCTTTTCTGTCATGACCCACAGACCAACCATACACTCAGCTTTCTTACTAGCTTCTGGAAAAAGCAGGGTTCATTTCCAGCGTGATACTGATAAAAGATTGTTGCGTGTCTGAGAAGCCCTGGAGTACACTTGTCCTTGCCTCTCCCAGCTTGCATGGCATTTTAGTATTTGCAAAGTCCAGGGCTGCGAAAGGAAACAAAAGGGGTCTATCTTTGGATCTTTGCACTCACTCGGTGTACCTGCACTCAGCATTTGCTCTGATTTACCCTGCGCTGGCAATCGGCTCCTTCCCTGAGGCACCAGAGCATTTACTGCTGCTCTGAGTGATCCTGCTCATCCCCGTTAGACCCTGGAAGTGCTGTGAAGACCTACTGCCTCACTTTGATGTGAACGTTATCCTTCTCCTAATACAAACATGTTACTGTATCGTCTGAAATCCAGCCTGTCTATACTCTCGAATCAATGCAACGAATACTTTCCATTTGAGGTGCAAATGAAGCGCTGGGCATTTCAAGTGCTGCTGCACTATTACAGCATATTCCTTACAGGTGTATCAAAACAAAAACTCTGTCCTGGGCCTTCATATGTGCCAGTCAGTGTGAACCGACTCTGGGTAGGTCCTTAGCTCAGCGCAGGACAAGTTTCCGAGCAGTGTGTGGAGCAGGGTTTTGCAGGTTTGATCTGTGTTTGCAGTAAGCCCAGCCCCTGCCTGCCCAAGCACTGCTGCTGGGAGTGCAGCTCCCGCAGTAACCCATGGCTTGGTTACGGCTGGGGCTGCTCCACCAGGTTTCTGGGCTCCCAGCAGCTACTGGGCATGCAGAGAGCATCTCTGCAAAGCCTGTGCAGTGAGTCCTGCCTGGCCCAGCCCTGTCTGCGCGCTATGCACGTGGTGTAAAGTCACACCGTGTGTGGCTCACAGGAGCACGTTCTGCCCTTCTGCTGCAGGGTCAGCCTGTGCCCCTGCAGTGGGGCTGGGATGGCTGGGCAGCCTCTGAACCTGAGCGGGATGGGTGTGGTTACCCCTGTGCTTGTCTCGCTCAAATTTCGTTATTAGTATTTTGGTTCCTTTTTGTATATTTCTCCTGCATTAGGTCACATGACAATGGTGTCTTTTCTCAGGTACTTGGAGACTGCTTTGAAAGGGGGGAAAGGAACATGATCCAGAGCTTTCAAGCAGCTCTGTGGAAAGGGTGGAGTGTATTTTACTTTAGGGGTGATGTACAGCCCAAGTAAGATTTTTCACCGTTATATCTCAAGTTGACTTTTTAATTGGTTTAGCTCTTCTGATCTGTACGTTGTCAGACTCGAAACACCAGCCGTTGGCTGGAATCCAGAGTGTAATGGAAAATTCACTGAAACCCCATCAGCTCTTGTTAAATGTGAGTGAATTCCAGCCCAGCACACTTCTTGTGAATAATTAACACTGTTAAGCAGGTGATGGATTTGAACCTTTATCTCTCTTGTTCATCTATATTTCAATCAGGAAGGGCCTCATGAAATTCATGAGGATTTTGGTGGTGGGATTTGGAGTTATTTTTCACCGTTGGGATTGGGGGGTAATTTTTGCCTCTTGTGATGAGTAACTGCACCTGAAAACTCAGGGTAGATGTTTTGGTAGCTCCCGTTATGACCAGCATGAGCTGTTCCATTTAGCACTCAGCACTCGTAATTTACTCCTTTTCAGTAATAAATTCTCCACTGTTTACTTGTCCTTTTCCCATTTTTTGGGTAACATTTGTTTTTGTTATCATTTGCTTTGGTATCACTTTCTATCACTAGTGCTGTATTCACAGTGAGTGCTATGGCAACGATATATTATTGTGTAGTCGTGCCAGTGAGTAAGATATGGTGCAGAAATCAGTTAATTTGTAAAAATCTGATGTGCAGAGCTGAGCAAGGGACTTGGCCATCCAGAACCTCCTGCTATTTTCACAAGACCTGCCGTTCTGTTTCACATTGGTTATGACACTCAGATAAATTCTCTCCTGACTGTTTCCAGTGATGCCTTGTTAAACCTACAGATGTCTCAGCACCTCGGAAAGTATTTTTAGATGTACAATAATCTCCAACCTATCTTTGGTAGTGACAAAATATGGAAAATGAGTAATTTTTTCTCCTTCTGTTACTATTCCAGAAAGGTACTTTTTTGTGATTTCAGGGTAGGAAAGAGCGTATAAATGGAAAAATCTTGCCCAGATTGGGAAATGTGAGAAATGTGTTAGATTTGCACCACTAAAGACTAGAAGAGCTGTGCCCTTCTCTGCTCTGTGGTGCAGACTGGGCCACATACAGCCTTCAGGATGCTGGCTTATGCCTTCTCTGTCCTGTGTGCACCCTGATGGAATGGGCTTTAAGGTACAATGTTGACATCTACTTCCAAATTATTCTGCAATGTGGATGCTCAGAATCAGTCAGTTGATAGCCCTTTCATTTATGATCCAGCTGGTACAGTGCTGGATGAGGAGGACTTTTCCCTCTGTGTACATGTCCCTCCTCTGCTGCATCCTCCCAGCCATCCTGTTGTGCCTTATAGGGCAGGGCAGCTTTTGAGCAGCCCAGGACCAAGTCCAGCTCCAGGGGTTGCTGGCTGTTGGGTTGCTGTTAGAAATGTTTAATCTTTGGGCAGATGATTAGAAATTGTCTACATGGATTTTACAGTATCCACATGTTCTTAACGGTCAGGGCTTGGCCAGAAACTCTTGGAGAGGAATGAAACCAGGACATGCTGCTGCAGACTTCTGGACACTGTTTGAAAGTTTCCAGTGTAATTAGTACTCGTGCTTAGTCAAATTATATTTGCTTGTTGACCCCTCTTATCTAGTTAGTCTGTAGTTCACTGAGCTGCTTCTACTTGCATGCACTGAATCAGTTATTTCACATTACCATTTTATCACTGTAATGATGGAAGAAGTTGATTTAAGAGATGCTTTCTTTACTCTGTTGTAACCCCATGTCTTGTGATTTGTGCAGAAATAAGTTGTTTTGTTGCATATCAGTCATCTGTTTGAGGCTGAGGGAAGGGGGTGTGTTAATCCCAGATCAAATATAAGGGGCAGATGAGCAGCCAGTTTTGACAATCCATGAGGTCTTCTAATTAGGTGTGGATAAGTACCCAAAGCTTGGATGCCCATCTGTACTCTTGAGGTTCCCACATCTCTGTGCACTGCACAAGAAGCTTCAAGAAAGGGAAGGGTTGTAGCCTCCTCCTGCTCCATGTCCTGCTCCTTGTTTCTGGCCTCCAGACAGCCTGTGCTCACAGGTGCTCAAAGCAGGGTGTGGAGTGAACCACTGGCCCTGTTTAGCAGATAAGTCCCAGACACATCCTCGGGTGGCAGCTCAGCAGCTGTGCCTGTGCCCCATCCCTGCCCCGTTCAGGAGAGGGTGGTGGGTGCCCAGAGCAGGACTCCAATGAAGTGAACACAGGGCCACCAGCCTGGCCCTAACAGAGATGCTTTGAGATTTTCAAAATCAAAGGTAATCCCTTCTCTGTCCTGCAGTGGGGAAGATGGTCTGACAGGAGTTTGGTCTCATTTGCAAAATGACTGGGGTGGTGGGGGAAGCAGGTGGATTTCAGTCACTCTGCAAGCCAGTGTGAGAGCCAAAGCTAAAACCTGGTTCTTGAAATCCCAGACTCCATCCTCTATGGCTCTAAGCATGTGTAAGGTTTTAATGAAAAACACCAAATCTTAATTTAGAGCAGGATTCAAGAAAAATTTCCTATTCAATTACTTAATTATAGGTGAACTATAATTACAAGACACAAACATGTCTCTCTACAAAGCACCAAGCAAAAAAGCAGAAAGGATTATTTGTTGTTTAATTTAGCAGAGGAAGGCAGCTGATCATGCTAAGTCTCTCTGACACCTAGCAAGTTGTGTGATCCTATTTGTTAATCTTTTAACTTTCTGTTTTATTAGGATAGGGTTTCAAGAGCAAATAGGATAAATGAGATTAAATCTGTCACCCTGAATTACTCTCCTCAGAGTTACGAACCGAATCACTCTATGTCAGGGAAGTATAATTATGAGGGAAATGCTGCTTGTGTAATTGTGTGCTTCGTTCAGAAGAGTTTGAGATCCATAATTACCTCTGGTATTGCTGTGGTGGTGTGTGCTGGCTCCAAATTTCTGCAGTAAACAAAGCCAAGAGAAGTTTCTCTCCTGAGCAGTTCTTGATATAGCATGGCTGGTACCTGCAGGTCTGTTGGTTCAAGTGAAAGATCCAAACTAACTTGGAATAGGATGTATATAGATATATAAAAGTAATTTTCACATCTATCTTGAATGTAAACACAGATTGTGCAGTGAGGAATAAAATAATGGTCATGGAGAGTAGAGAGTCTTCTGATCTGTAGATATGCCAGGTGAGGATTTATAGTTTCTTATGTAAAAAGCAAGTCATAGGACATCTGGTGCTTTGTTCCATCACTGGTCCAGGGAATGGTGGGCCATGCAATGACTATGATTCTGCAGGTGGTCCAGCAAACACAAAAGGTACAGCTTTCTTTGTCAACATTGAGGCTGTAATAGAAAAGCTCTGGTTAGTTTTTTCTCTTGGAAGAACATCTGGTGGTGCTCCATTAGGGGGCTATACACTGCTCTGCTCTTGCTCTACGTAATTTATATGGCCCTATAAAAGTTGTGGTACCCTTCCTGCTATATAATTCCATTGTGAGATGAGTTGAAGACACAAGACTGTAGCCTCTTGAAATGTTTGGTTCACCAACCAAAGAAAGCTTTGAATCCTCTGTGTTGTTTGTCTAGATTCACAACAACTTCTGTTAGGAAAAAGCAAGTGGAAAGTTTAGCTAGATTTGTCACATAGGCATAATTGCTGCTGGAAGCAGATCCCCTGGAGAAAGGATATGCACAAAGTAACAAGAAACTCACTGCAGGTCCTACTCAAACATTTCTGCAGATCCCTTCCTGAGGCGGAGGGGCAGAGGCCAAATTTTTGCATGGTGGATTAGTGATAAAACAACCTGCTAGGCATGGATTAGAATTTCTGTTATTTTGCCTAAAATTATGTGGGCATTAGTGGAGAGGGACAGGGAAGATGCATAATTTTTGTGAATCCTAGTATCAATTATGTTTTCTTTTTCAGACCTTTTTACAGTTACAAGCCAGGACTTGATCTTCACATCTGGTTTTGTTGGCCAGTTTAGTTTACAAATGAGGCCCCTTTTGTTCCATCTAATTTTATGTAATCTGTGATCCTGCATGAAGATTCTGGGAAGAAGAATTGGAAGGATTGTGAACTGACCTTGTGGTAGTATGTGCAGTGACTCACTCTACCCTTTATTTCAACTTCCGAGAAGTCTTTTCAGACACACTATTTACCCATTAAATGAGCTGTTCAGTTTAGCTTATGGCTAAAGTTTTCCCTAATATTTTGATATATTTGTTAGGAACATGACAAAGTAAATCACAAATGAGAATGTTAACAAATGCTTACATTAATCATCTGAGACAGTCTGTCTCATTATCATCTTGTTCAGAGTAACTAGTTATCTGTGAGAAAGGGTTTCCTGTCCTTTAGTTTGCCAGCTTATGTGACTTTACTGCCAAGGAAATCTCTCCTCCGTGCTTGACAAGCAAGGGGTAACTTCATAATCTTTCTCTGTGTAGGCAGTTCCTTCAAGGAAAGAAATTAAGTCAGTCCATTACTGAATCTAATTTTACTATAATTTAGAGGGAAGAACCCTTCCCTGAGTAGAATTGATTCTCTAACTGCTTACTTCAGGATTTATTTTGCTTTCTTCCAAAGGATGTGGCAGAAACTGTTGTTAGTGACAGTGCTTGGCAAGGTCACTGCAGCACATTTCCTGGCAAGTGGGAAACTTCTGCCTTGCTTTGGTTTTCAGTCACTGGCGGCTGCTCTGAGGCAAACTGAGCATGGCAGCAAGTCAGTGTGACCTCTCGTGCTTGTTGAAATTCCACCTCCTGGGAAATGGAAGGGTCTTAGGGTAACTCATGGTGTCAAACTGTCTTCAGCTGATTTGTTTTTTCCTCCTCCCCTCGTCAGCCTGGAGGTTTGGCCCTGGTCACTGGCATGTCTTGCTCTTGGCTTTACAGCTCATTTACCCTGGGTGGGATTTGTCCATCTTTTCCTCACTCCAGGTCAGGCTCATTGAAGCTCACACAATGAAAGGTCCTTTTAAAAGCAGTTTGCAGCAGGTCAGTGTTAAAAGCCCGGCTATGAAGAGGAGGGGAATGCAAAACAATCTTTCGTGTCCACAAACAAATGGGAGAAGAAAATGTGGTGCCCTTCTAACAGTGGCCACAAAAGCATGTCTAACAGTGTCCTTTCACACCATTCTCAGCTGTTCAAAAGAGCCTATCAGTAGCATATCCAGTGTGAATTAGAGTTGGAAGAAGGCTGCTTGTTTGTTGTTGTCTCCTTCTTTCCACACACTTCAACGTGGCTTACTCAGCCGTCGAGGTAATTGAGGCAAAATACAGTCCGGGCTCCGTGGCCAGGGTATGGTTTATGCCGATGACAGCAAAGCAGTGCTGCTGAGTGGCTGCTCGGCAGCTTTGGAGGAGCCCCTGGCCGTCAGGGCAGGTGGAAATCTGAGGAGCAACTCAGTCAGGGGTCTTTTTTCAAAGACATACTTGGTCCCACATTGTGGCTTATTTATATTTGCAAGGTTCATGAGATTGATCAGATATTTTTCTTCAGCGACCCTGTAACACCCAACCTCCTTCTTCGGGCAAGAGAAGTAGGTTTGGGCTGGTGTTTGGAGAGGGAGTGAATGGCTGAGTGAACGCACTCTGCTTTTTGTTGGGCAAAGCTTCCTGTAAGGCAGGCTCTTTGCTGCCTCTGTCCTGCTGGTGGGAAGTGCTCTTCCTTTGCAGTTAGAACAATTTCCCTGTAACTAACAGCCATTTCCTCATACTCTTTCCAAAGTCTCCTGTTTTTTTCTCCTTTACCCTTTATCTTCAGTTCCTCTCAGTTACACTCGCCTGGTGAGCAACAGGTCTTTCTGGTGTTTCTGAAAATTGCACGTGTGTGAGATGCCATTCACTTTTGTTTTGATATTGCATTCTCATATTCTGCTGAAACCTGCAAAGCCCATGGTTTGTCTGGCAAAACTTTCCCCCAAGGGGAGGTTTTGTAGTGTTGGTTCTGAGTGTTGAAAACCAGTCATGGAAGCTTAGTGAGAAGTGAGTCTGATTCTCTTTACCCCTGCTTTGGGAATCAGTGGTTTGAACCCTATTCTGCTTTACGTCAGTGAAAATGGAAAGTAACACCAAATGCAACAAAGCTGCGGAGAAGGTAACAGAAATGCAACAATGGGATGAAGCTTTTACACAGAGCAGCAAAACACCAGGTTGCAAATAAGGCAATAGGGTGGCAAAGCCCTGTGAGCCCTGTGGACAATTGGTGCTTTCTGTGCTCTGGAACAAAGCTGTTTTACAGAGGGTGTTGCAGTGGACACTGAGACTGGCTCTGTGGAAATTTCTGTTACACTGCAAATTCAGCCTTGCTGCATGGCTGGTGGGGAGGGCACGAAAGGACTACTTTGTGTGATGATGGTGAATGGGAAGAACTACATGTTACAGCTGAAAGAGCCCTTACCCAAACCTTTTCTTCTCCACAGGTGCCCCTGGTTGACAAAAGCCATCTCCCCAGCTATCCCAGTATACAATGGGCTCGTGTTCTTGTTTGTACTGGCAAACTTCAGCATGGCAACTTTCATGGACCCTGGAGTTTTCCCACGAGGTAACAGAGAATGGGACTGTTGTGTGTGTGAGGGGGTGGGTTTGAACATCCAAGCCCAAGAAGGTGCCAGGTATCCAAACACACTAGTTGCTAACTAATCCCCCTTTGTTTTTCTTGTATTCTTTCTTGTAGACTTTATCTGTTATACTCAGCTGGCAGTAGAGGTGGGATGGCAGTGAAATGCTGGGTACTCTCCAACTCTCATCTGAGCTCAGAGGTGTCAGTTGTCCTTGCACTTGCTCAGACTGGCAGTCGAGGGCACGGGGTTGCATAGGATGGTTCTCCTTGAATAGCTCTCCTGAGTGATGTGATTTTGATTGCTATCCCCTGTGTCATGCTGGCACGTTGGATTTAAGTCACTGTCTTCACAATGGGTAGCAGAGCATGGCAGAGGGGAGAGGCTAAACTTTCCAAAACAGTTTAATCAAAGCAGACTTTCCAGAATACCTTAAAAGAAATGCAAAAGCATTGAGCTCTAAAAAAGATAATGATTAAGGCTTGCCTTAGAGTGTCTAAAAATGCATGCATTTAGAAATATATTCCTGCTTAAATTAGTACTGATTCACAGCTGATTAAATAGGATAAAGATCAGTCAGCTTTTGTACTGGGAGCCATAGTGCAGCTATCTCTTTTAACACATCCTAATGAGAGAATTATCACCTCATTTTATCTGTCTTCCAATAATTATTCACATGCAGTTTGCAGCAGAGACTGCTCTTGGCAGTCTGTCTAAACCAATAGAGCTGTGCTTTTTCACTTTATTCACTGAATTCAATATCTGTTTTGAATTGCTACCTGACAAGAACAAGGTACCTGTCCTGCTGGCTTCCCTGAATAGCAAGTGCCAGGTTTCACCAGGTAGCAGGGTCTAATGATAAGCATCTGTCTGCCATTCCTTTCAGCTGAAGCTTCTGAACCTCTGGGTTAAGTATTGCAGGACTCCAGTTAAGCAAATAATTGTGTAGAAAGGCAAACTCATGCAAAAGCAAGATTCAGTCACTTATGCAAGATCAGCTCATTCAGTGTATAGGTTCTTAAAGGTGCAAGTGCTAGTGAGCTTCAAAAGAACTTAAGCACATTAAGGAAACATTAACATTAAGGAAACTTCAGGAGTTTCCTGGACTTTTTAGTTTCTTTATCTCAGCAGAGCTAGCAGTGGTTAATTAAACATGTTTGGGATGTGAAGTTATTGAAGGCATCAGTGCTCTCTGCCTTTGGTAGGAGGAAAGATTGAATACAGTTGTTCAGTTTTGAAAACCTCATTTTGAGAACCCAATATCCTTGTGCAGGGCAGTTCCCTCAGAGCAGAGCCTGCAGTGGATGTCACCATGCCCTGGGAGTGATCAGTACTGAGTGTGTTGTCGATTCATACCTTCCTTTGCACTTCCCTAACGCCCTTTTGCAAACAAGTTCTTCTTTTTCGACTTTGCATTTAAAGAAGAAACACACAGGGAGATCAGGTAGAAGCTCCCTCATCTCTTTCCCTCCCTTCCATCTCCTTTTACAAGAGGAAGTCAGGAGCAAAGCAAGAAGAGGAGAAATTCCTATAGCTCACAACTTTTCTGTCTCTTTGTTTGTGGCCTTGGCCTGATATCTTTGTGCTGTGCCTGTGCCTTGTCTGGAAGATGCTGGAAACAAGGGGAGTGGGGAAAGGACGAGAAAAGGGATGGATTCATCCTGGAAGAAAGTGATGCAGTAGGAGTTTAGATGTGTGAAGGAAGCAAATTGATAAGGAAAAAGATGGAAAAGACTAAAAATACCAGTGCTGGGAAGAAAGAGGAGATGATGTTATTTCAGATCAGAAGTGTGCATGTGAAAAAAGCTTGTCACCACCCCCCCCAGGGCTGCCAGTGCAAGTTCAGAAATTGTGGGAGTGAATTGAAAATGAATGTACAATCAGTCTATTTGCTTTCTGTTACTGAAATTTGGGTTAGTCTTCTGGGTTTTCAAGCTTAGTACTGCATTTCTGATAGGAATTTACTTCAAAACAACAAGTAAGCAATACAAAAGCTGAGAGTCTAATGAAATCACACAGTTCCTTTAAGGAAGCTACCAAAAATCCCAAGATATGTTATAAAAACATGAGATTTGGCTGCTCTGTGTCAGTGGATCAGAGTGTGAGAATCTGTGTAGTAAGAACGTAATACTTTCTCAGTGTATTGTTCTGCTCATGTCACTGGACACTGGAAATAAGCACATTTCTACATATATCGTATGATCTTACAGCTTCTCTGGCAGATAGAACTTGGGCTGTGGAAACCCATCTTGTTGAAGACGGCCTAAATCAAACTCCCAGATTAGTTATGCATTTTTGAATATTTTTTTTAATTTGGTAGCTCTCTGAATGTTGCAGGTATGCATCAGGATTGGCTCTGTGTGAGTGACTTGCAAGTTACTGAAATTAGGGCTGCTCTGAGAAGTCTGGTTTACAGTCTAGGTTGAGTCTGTAATGTCTCCATGTTTGCTGCTGATTAATTATACCCACTACGAACTGGCTTTCAGGCTTTTTTATGTGATTCTGTTTCATACAAACTCGTGACTTGTGTGTGAATTCTGCAAGAGCAGTGTGTTTAAATGCACGTAGGTACATATAATGTACAGACTTTTTGTCTGCATAGTCAGATTTTTTTACAAGAGCTTAAATGGTTTGACTGTTCCAGTGTCTTGTTTTCATCTGCCCACATGTATTACACAGCATGGGTAGGTTTATAATGGTATTGAAGAACGTACAAACTGTATTTATAGAAGTGCCTAAGGGATTTCGAGTCTAGCTCTCCCTGAGTCCCACTGACTAGTTATGAAGGAAAATTATAGGGAATGGTGCCAGTACAGCACTCTGCTTCCACACACAAACGTTAATGCAGAGAATACTCTTGCAAGATAAATACTGCAGCTGAGCCAGATCCCAAGCTCATCTAAGTGAAGGGAGAAATTCCCTCTGAAGTCAGTGGAAATTGGATCATGATAACACATCTAGAGAAGATTTAATATAGAATGGAGTGACAGTAATTGATGCCCCTCTGGGACAATATTATCAAATTCCACCTAATTTGGAGCTAGTCAACCAATGCCAGCTGCACGATAATGTTTAACCAGGTGTTAAATAGATATGAACTTCTTAGATGTTCTCTGTCAAGAGGAAACAAATAAAGATCACAAGAATCTAAAATAACAGATGAACTTTCATGAATATCATCCTTGTATTTTTTCTTTTCTTCCCAGTATATACTAATAAAGGTTGGCTTTTATTTTGTGCATTTATTTTTACATGGACTCTTTTCTTAAACAAGGCAGTGCTTAGCTGAGATGATAAACCATGTGCCCTCTGCATTCCCCCTAATGACGTGACTGTGATATTGTCATCCTCATCTTACTAATGGCAAAGAGAGGCTCAATGACTAGCTCAGGGCCACAGGGTGAGAAAATTAGAATACAGGACTTCCTGACTCCCTGTGCTGTGCTCAGATCAGTAGGCTGTCCTGCCTTTGAGAGAGCTGAGATCCTCCCAGTTCCATACTGTTCCTAAAGCAAGAGTGTTCTGGGTGTGCAGTGTAGAGGTGAGCATGGGCCATGCTGCACAGGAGTAAGCACTGATGCAAGGACTTTTCATGGGCATGTGTCTGTCTTAGTGAGGCCTCAGACTCCCTGGAGCAACAGGTCTTTGGGATGATTGAGGGTCATCTGGGTTGATTTTTGGGGTTTAAGCTAGCACAACCTTTTTCTAATATTCATCTGTGTAATTTAGTTCATTTTATGTGCTGCACATAGGCTAGTGTTGAATTAATTTTGCATGCAGTAGAACTTCTCACAGCCAGAGCTTGGGCATTTTCTACCATGTCCTTGACCCTACACTGCAGCTCATCTTACTCATTCAGGTTGTAAATGCTGGCTAAGATAGAACTCAAACACCTCTCTCTGTCCAGAGACTGGTGGAGAGGCTGCACAGCACCCCATGGGAGGTGCTAAAATGAGCCCCGACCACAGAAGTGTTCTGACAGCCCATCACTTCCACCACTCTGGTATTCCTCTGACAAGCTCCAGAGCATGTGCAGTGCCCCTGTATCCAAGGTACTGCCAGGATTAGCTCTTTCCTCATTGCCCTCTGTTATTTCCACTAACATTTAATTTTGCACTGAGCAGCAGATGAAGATGAAGATAAAGATGACGACTTCCGAGCCCCGCTCTACAAGAACGTGGAGATCAAAGGAATCCAAGTACGGATGAAATGGTGTGCCACCTGCCACTTCTACCGCCCCCCACGCTGCTCCCACTGCAGTGTCTGTGACAACTGTGTTGAGGTAACTCTTCTGGTCATTATGTGATGGGCTCCCATGTGCTGCTGGAAACATGCAGTTGGATGCTTCCCCGAGTATTTCACTTCTTGGAAGTTCACAACTGTAGCCCTGTTGATGGGCTCCTCTTAAGGAGTGCCATTTGAAACACAGCCCTCAGTAATGTGTGTTGCATACACAATAATGCTTGATGTCAGCTTTGTTGCCAGTGATAATTAGAATAAAAATCTATAATGCTGACTGTGTCTTCCTTGAAGTACTCACGGGATTGTGAATGTGAAAAAAGGGGTGAGTGGGAGAGGCAATTCAGGGGCAGAGTTCAGGAGAGCAGGAAATTCAGGGTGAACCTTGTCCCTTGTCATGTGTGAGCTATGGGCTCATCCTTTAATTTGGAGGAAACCAGTACCTACATTAGTGGACAAACAGAGATGGTGTGTGAGCTTTAGGAACATCAAACTTGGAATTCAACGAGTGTTCTCCAGTCAATGGAGGGAGCCCATGTTTGTTCAACACCCCAGCTCAGAGCATGAACTCATTCATGTTTCTAATGTTGGTTGCTCTGAATGATGGGAGTTTCATGATTCTTGATACCCTTAAGGTCTTGGTGAGTCACTGGGATTTTTAAAAAAATAGCCCTTAAACACTAAGATGTGCTTTTGGGCTACAAACATCTCCCAAACATGTGAGAACAGAGCGCTGTATTCGCTGCAGTGTATTGCCAGGGGACACTTTTTATTGCTGAGCTAAAAATTCCTCTTCTTAAGGATCATTTCTGCTGCAAGGTCTATTTTTTTTTCAATAGGAAGATGAAATCTTTAATATGTCTAAAATATATTCAGCTGCACCATTAAAATGAAAGGAATTACTAATCAGAGAGGGAAAAAATACCAGAGTCAGCTGGAATGCTGTGTGCACTACCTTTGTCCTAATCCTCTTTGCCATAAGCAAGGGAATAGTCCCAAAGCAAGCAGCACAGTTACATGTGAGAGAAAGGCTGTCTGGATTTATCTTGTGTCAGTCATTTTCTCCTTCAGGGCAATATATATCTAAGTTATAATTATCTGGAAGCAGTGCTGGGCCTGGTAACCATCAATAAATAGGACAAGGCTGTCCTGTTTTGGAGGGCTTTAGAAGGATGTGGGATTTCAGAAGCCTGAGAGTAAGGGCTGCCAAGGTCCCTGGGTAGAGGGGAATAGCCACAGCTATTCATAAGTTGTGATACATAAGTTGTTTAGACTGCTGTGTATTGTTGAATAGAGCTGGATTTTTTGTAGAAAACCTGAATCATATATTCCTAGTTTTAAAATATAAATGTTTTCACTAATTCTAGATCCTGAGGATTGTTTAGATGGTGGTAAATTCTCAGTTGTCCCATGGAATTTCTTTCTTCCGCCTTGCCCAGTGGCTCAGCATACAAATTCATTTTCAACAAATGAAGTTTTCTCAGAAAAAGATTGCTCAAAACTCAGTGGTATAAAACACTTGAAGTTTCATGCTGCCATAAAGCCTCCATGGGAGTCAGTTCTGCAGCAGAAATGAATGTGGGAGAGAATCCAAAAGGAACCTGCATAAACTAGAAGGCAAGGTGACTCTGGGTAACTGTCCTGAAGTTCTGTTGATCAGTTGAACATTCCCTGCTATTCTGGTGCACAAGTAAGAAGCTCTGCTTGTAATTAAATTATGACTGCTGTGGAGGAATATAGGCAAAAAGCATTAATGACTTCTGGATCAATAAATCATGGTCTTAAACAGCATGTTTTATTGATTCTTGTGATGCTTATTTCCCACTCACCTGTCTATTTTAGGCAAGCATTGAAACAGTAATAGGAGTAGCTCTGCTGCTGTTTCGTGTGGAACCCACTCAGGGCTGTAATTCTCATGTTTTCACGTTTAGCCTAGAATGCACAATAAAAATTCTTTTTCCAAATGTAAAACTTTGGAACTAATTTGATAAAAATGCATAACCAACAGAACATCTGCAGAAATAAAAACAATTAAAGCCTCAAGCCTGCTGTTACCACAGGGACCCAGAAATGGATCTGTGATGAAAGTAGTCAGATTTTGGGGTTTTTTACTGAAATGTCTGCAGTGGGTACTTACATGGTTTCATAATCCATAGGTATTTTGGGCTACATACAACCAGATTTGAATAATAGACAGATGTTATGTCAGCATTTCAGATATAGCCTGAAATTATCTTTAGTGAATTGCCCCATCATTTTCTAATGTGCTTTGAGAAAGTCCTAATCCGTTTTCTTGTATTTTGTGAATTTTTGGTAAATATATTGTGCAAATCTTAGAAATATAAAACCCCTTTGTGACCACTGTGCAGCGTTTAAAAATAGCGTTGCCGCGAAGCAAAGAATAAACAGTTCATTTGCTGATATAATGAGTGTGTGGTATCTGTAATGAAGAACACAAAGGTAAGAAGGGTTTATTTCTTGCACCTGATCTTGTCTTCAGGTCAAGAGTAATCCCATTGAAGACAGTGGATTTACATGCTTACAAAACTGTGTAAAGACCCTTGAAAGGTGTCTGTGGCTTGCCCTCATTATTAAATCTCCTGTTAAAAGGGATCTGACTTTACAAAGGACTTTGGATTTTTGACTGAGACAAATAGTTAGGTTTGGGTTTATAACTGTTAATGAACTTGTGCAGTACTTTGTTTTTATCTGATCCAGCTGTTGCTTTTCTTTGTGGATCTGCTTGGTAAAAGAGTATCTTTTGTGACGTCCATTGTTTAAAGTGGATTCATTCAGTGATGTATAAATACTGAAATGTGGGCAGGGAGTTCTGCAGCAGAACTGCATCTTCAAACCATTCTAGGTTATAATAACTTCATTGTAATTGACTCTTGCTAAGGATGATAAAAAATTAGGGTTTCTGCTGCTAGCAGATAAATAGACTGTCCTTTTAATATATATATCCTCTCTTCAAACCCTATAAACACTCAAGTACCTCTCCATCCATAGAAAACAACTTGGTCCTAAAAAGAGTCTTGCAATGACAGTCAAGCATTTTGTAAAGCTGCAGAACTAGTCTGATGTAATTTTACATGACAATGGTTCAGATTCATCTCTGAGTCAGTGTATTCTCTTTCACTGTTTGGATATTTTTCCCTATGTCTCCCTTTCTTTACAAGGATTTTGACCATCACTGCCCATGGGTCAACAATTGCATAGGACGGAGGAACTACCGCTATTTTTTTCTCTTCTTGCTGTCCTTAAGTACGCACATGGTCGGAGTGTTCACCTTTGGGCTCATCTTCGTGCTAAACCACTTGGAGAAGCTGGGAGCAGCCCATACTGCCATTACGTATCCTTCCTTCTGGTCTTTCAAGGCTTAAGGTGACTGAGGAAAATGTGAAATAAAGGATCTGAATATTTGTCCTCCTGGAGCTGGTGGGGCCTCTCCTGATCCCCCATTGCTCTCCTCCTGTAAGTGCTCAGTGCAGGTTTTCTTCTGTGCCCATTGTACCTGCGTAAACATTCTGTGCTCCAAAGGCTGTAGCTGAGCTTTTGTCTATCTCAGTCTTTGTCGTGACAACCCAGCAGAAGGATGTGCTGCCTCCCTGAATTTTATTTACAGTCAGGTGTGATCCAAAACTGCAGGGTGCTATTTGCTGTACTTAGAACTCTGTTACTCTATTTTAGAGCAGTTTGCTCTGAAGCAGCCCCCTGCCTGCTGGTCTAGTGCACAGCTCTGAGGGGTGTTCCTGCTCTCACTAGAGCAGTGCAGGACATTCTTTACAAGATAGTTGGAGCCAGAGTCAATGAGTTCACATTACTTTTTAACCATCTCAAGGGTAAGGACCCAGACTAGGAGCAGATGGACTTCACTTGGAGATAAAATGTAGTTAGACCTTGCCAAAGGTGAGGGACACTGTGCTGCACTCATGAGACCCCACCTGGTGTGTTGCATTCAGCTCTGGAGGCACCAGCATAGGAAGGACATGGACCGTTCTAGAGCAAGTCTGGAGGAGCCCTCCAAAATGCTCAGATTGCTGGAGCACCTCTGCTGTGGAGACAGGCTGAGAGAGCTGGTGTTGTCCAGCCTGGGGAAGAGAAGACCCTGGCGAGACCTTAGAGACTCTTTCAGTGCTTAAAGAGGCTGCAAGAGAGCTGGAGATGGACTTCGGTCAAGGGCCTGGAGTGACAGGACACGGGGGAATGGCTTTAAACTGGAGGAGAGCAGGCACAGATTAGATAGAAGGAGGCAATTCTTCACTCTGAGGGTGGTGAGGCCCTGGCACAGGTTGCCTGGAGAAGCTGTGACTGCCTCATCCCTAGAAGTGTTCAAGGCCAGGTTGGACAAGGCTTGGACCACCCTGGGCTAGTGGAAGGTGTCCTTGCCAATGGCAGGGTGTGGAACAAGATAATCTTTAAGCTCTCTCCCAACCCAAACCATTCTATGACTCTATGACATGCTCCCTATTTCCAAGATTTTTTTTCTCCTTTTCCTCTCTCTGTCTTCCATAGCCTCTTTTTCCCTTCACTCATCCCAGGTTCTTTAACTCTTGGATGCAGAATGGCTGTCATGTGTGTGGCTGGGTTATTCTTCATCCCAGTCATTGGTCTCACTGGTTTCCATATTGTTTTGGTGGCCCGAGGGCGCACAACGAACGAACAGGTAAGAAGCAACCCTTTCTCTGTGTTTGAGGTGTTGAATAGGGAAGGAAAGTCAGCAAGTCAGCTTGGGTAAAACAAAAAATAATCCCGATCTTAGCAGTGGCACTCTTACTGAAGCTTTTGTGAAGATCTAGGAAGATTGCCTATTTTTTATTTTCAGATTTTTTTTTTTTAGTGTACTACAGGCAAAGATTTCCCCTTTCTAGCCACAGAGGATCATCCCAGGCTTATTTATCATTCAAAATCTACTCATGGCTTTGAAATAGGTTTTATGTGATGAGTACCATCAACCCCAGAAGTTCAAACTTTATGAGTCAGACTGAACAATCCACGAGACTGAGTGAAAGAAAGAAAGGAAAAGATTAAATCATGCCTTTTCCCTGTCTCCTGGTATTTTGAACTCCCCCAGCAAGCCCACACTGCACATAATAAGGTCTGAGCTGGCTCTTTGTCTCTCTCTTTGTCTCTCCCTTGTTCTCATGTGTATGAGCACACACAGAGAGTGCTATTGGACACAACTTGTTTTGCTTCTCCAAACCAAGTGCCAACAGCACATCTTGTGCCAAAAAACCTGTAAAATTTTATTTGCCCTGCAGTTACTCAAGTGTACATAATCCACAGCCCCTGTGTGGGTGATCCAGAGCCATATGCATGTGCCCACCGATAGCATGGTGTGGGTGATGCAGATGTAGTCATGGGATCAGTGGCATGTCCCTGCCATCCCTAAGGGGCAGTGGGCACCCTTGGCACTGGGACAGTCACTGCCAGCCAGCTGCACACGCTGTTTTCAGCCACGTTCCCAAGGCTGAGTGGGTGTGTGCGTTCTGGCACTTCACCCTTTCCCAGCTCCAGCTCCAAAGCACCCCTCACATCTGGGCTTTTCTCACCTTTTTTTTCCTCATGGTACTTCTTTTCCCTTATGGTTTGTTTCTTTTTCAAGTGCGTTTTTGCTACCCTTACACACATGGGTGCTCTGCAGCTCACGCTGAGCTGTTCTGGCTGTCCTGGGAGCTGGTGGCTTCATGCCTATGGAGCTGTGTGGCTGCCATTGAAGGCATCTGTCCGAGGCCAGGCCTTCGGAAACTGAGATGACATTGTCTCCTATCCCACAAGAGACAATAAAAACTCTTATCCAGAATACTGTGGGAGGTTTACATAAGCAAGGAGTCTGAAGTCATCCTGAACTGTTGCCTAACATGGCCTTTGAACAAAGCAATCTTCCATAGCTGTCATCTTCAAATGCTTTTCTCTGTCCTGCTCAGAATCATCTGCTCTTCATTTAAAAGTTGGTTTTGGCCAAGTGTCAGGCTTGATGGTGCTTACAGTAGTAGCATGAAACGCAGGGCATTTTGGTATCATAGCCCAGATCATGGTTTGCCTTAGGCTTGTCTTTGTGCAGTGATATAAACTGTCTGTGAAAATGTTAGGCTGAGGAAGAAGGAAAAATTTAACTTAGAAAGAAATAAAATTTAACTTCTTGTGTAGGTGGGTGCACTACCATTTGGGAAAGTTAAGATTTTCTCATTTAACTTGAATGAAATAACTTTTAGAAAATGGGTCCTAGCTTGGATTGGTTTGCTGAGCTACCACCAGATTTAATTCATCTTCCCATGCCATTCTGAAAATTAGGTATAATCTGGTCTTAATTTCTGTTACATCATATGTAGTGGCTGCCTGTAACTGGAGGATGGATATTCCCTGCCTTCAGGTCCCTTCCAGAGGAAGCATATCTAAGTAATCAGAGCACCAGACCAGGAGTGATGGATAGGAGATGTGCTGCTGACTTTGCCACTGTTCTAAAACACTTTTTTCCCTGCAGTCTCAGTGTTGATTCTCTTTCCTTACACTGCTGGTTATCTGCTGTCAGCTTTCCAATTGCAATATGCTCAGTTTCACTTGTCCTCTTTTCCCTGTACATTTTATAGGCCAGTGGTACAGACATTTTTGGAGTTTTGTTGCAAGTGTTTGGTATTTGCTCATTCTGGAGTTTGTAAGTTCTGAGCATTCATAGTAGGCAGACTGATTTAAAAGTGCATAGTGGCTGAGTTTAGATATTTGTGAGCTTTCTGAATGCCTTTGAAATTCTTTTATGGAATCGAAATAACCCATAACCCAACATCTGCTTATATCCTGATATTTTTAGTTTCTGAATAGAGTAAATAAATATCCTTCCTTCTGAGACTGCTTTCTATCAGTGGATTTCAAACTACTTTAGAAACCAAATTGATATAATTAGTACTGTAATATGTGAGTTAGAGAAATTTTATTTTCATATTGTGTTTGAGAAAATGGGCACAGAGATATGAAGTGCTTTGCCAGCATCTGGCACAGTTTAGCTGAAGCCTAGGATTGAATGCAGATGTGCCAAACAACGCAGGCCCATGTTTTAGTCATCAGGTTACTCTTCCAACTCGGAACTTCCAGCATCTCTGCTGGCGTTTTAAAGCATTTTATGTTATATCAACAAGGCCTGCATGAGATATTGCAGAGTCATTTAATCGTTGTTATTTTATGTGTGAGTAATTAAAATGTTTCTGGTACTCTGTAAACTTGTTGCTAGATTAGAACTATGAGCTGATTAAAATGCCTTACTTGCAAACAGCAACAGTAATGCTTTTAGTGGCAATCACTATTAATCTCCCTGGCTTTATTGGTATTTATCCCCATATGGTTACTTTCAAGTATCTGTCTGTGGAGTACAAACTCTTTATAATGCTTATGAAGGCCTGAATGGATCCCGCCAGTCTAATGAGGCTTGGCTTTTATTAAACTTGCTCGTTTCCAAGCAAACATTGTAATCACCAGGGAGTTGCTGGCACCCTCCTGCATAAGGCAGTGGTTTGTTCTGATTGCTGCTAGGGATGGGATCTGCTGGAGAGGAAACAGTGCTCTCATCCAGCATTACAGACGTTGATTTGACATTCCTGTTGGTTTGGAGAGGACCTGCTGAGGCAGAGGAGTGGAAGTGATGGGAATGGAAGGGACTGGAACAGGATGTCTGGTTGAGAGCAGTCACAAATCCAATGCAGGAGCAGCATGGAGAGGTGAATGTGTCCACTTTGAAACCCAGTCAGATGGAGCCTTCCTTTTGGGAAGGATCTTTCATTGAGTGCCTCCTGGCTGGAATTAGCTGAGGAAGGTGATGTGCTAGAGGTGGAGAGAGGAAATGCAGCATTCAGAGAAAAATGATCTATTTGGGAAGGACGGAAGGGTTAGAGCAAGGCAAACTTGTTCTTGGTTTTCTGAGAATTGGATGATGACTTTTATATAACCAGTGGTTTGAGCACTGGCCTGAATACGTTTCCAGGTGACCGGCAAATTCCGTGGGGGAGTGAATCCTTTTACCCGAGGATGCTGTGGAAATGTGGAACACGTGCTCTGCAGCCCCCTGGCTCCCAGGTAAGAGAAATGCTCACAACTGGCAGTGAGGGAGGTCGAGTCGTTGGGACAGAGGAAGAAAATGTGCTTGTTGAGGCTCACAAGCCAAAGATCACTGACGGATTAAGAGGAAAGTAAACCAAACGCTCCTGAAGGCAGAGCTCTCTGGAAGCAGCTTCCCTGTTGCATGGCTGGAACATGTCCAAGCAGTTTCTTTCTTCATGTAATTCACAACCTCTGTCCCAGAAATATTTATTTGGAATGAACATGTCAGATTGTATCAAGAGATGATACCCTTGTCTTCAACAGCTTGTTTATCCAGTGGATTTCAGTAACAAGGTAAGTTTCCACATGTTTTCATACTCCCCACACGACTTCTTACACTGTACAGCCAAAGTCCAGTCTGCTGGAGAAAAGGAAGCTAAAATCAGCCTTTCTCCTTAAGACTTAAATCTAATTTAAGGCTGCTGTGGTTTTCCATCTCACTGGCACTTTCATTATCATAAAACAGATTATCAATGAGGTCTACATCATGGTACTTGGGATTTTATTTATGGCTTTCTATTTTGGGGGAAATGGATTTATCGTTTCACATTTTGAAATCAGGATCTTAATGCAGTAGATCAGATGGGCTATAAATATCCTAGGTGCTGAGCTGTCCAGCTTGCAAACATGTTAATAATATTACTCCAAGACTTACTTGAGCCTTTTCAGGGTATTGAGCAATTCCAGACCCTGACACTGTTATCTGCCTTTTTTTCCCCCTTTGTTATGCAACAGAGGAGTCCTAAAGGACTGTGGCATGTGCTAATGTAAAGACACTGGAGTAGTTGCTTCTCAAACTTACCAAAACGTGAAAGTCAGGTCAAGATAAGTTAGAAGAGCCAGATATTAGAAGCTGTGAGACATTCCTGTTAAGAGAGGGGTGTAAGTACCATCACCATGGCTATTCACAGAATTGCAGCAAGGAGAACTTTTGTGTTTTGTGAATACCTGTTCAGATTGTCCTGTATTGAAAGTCACTGAGCCCTCACTACTAGAATGTCCTGTTCACTACAAAAAACAGAGGAAGCTGGTGTGTGTGTGTGTTGATATTTAGGTATTGTACAGCCACTGGCCAGTCGCACTTACAGAATTCTATTCCACTGGAATGAAATTAGATAACTAAAGTGAGCCATTTCCCTTTAGATTTGTTGCTTCCTATAGATTTGTCTGTCTCCTTTACCTCCATTTATTTGAACACTAAACATACCTCAGAAACAAGTCACCATGTGGTAAGTTAGAACTGGCAGCACATCATCTTCTCCATGGTAACTCCCCATGTGCTGGGTCTTATTCCCCCTGTCACTGACTTCCACTGCAGGGCAGCTGTTCCATGTTTACTAGGTAAGATCCAATCACTTCTGTTGGTGATAGGCCTCTCTTGCTCTCTTCATGCTCTTGTCCATCAGTGCTTCAAAAATTGCTTTTTTTTTCATGCACCCTCTCCTTTTGCTCGCTAAAAAGAAACCCCATTGATCTCTTTACTGCTGTTTAATTATTACATCCGTTGAAATAAATGGAGGTTGCTTCCCTAGACTCTGACACATTCGTAAATCACAGCCTGGAAGCAGGAAGGTTTTCTTGTCTCTGAACCTTCTTCCTAGGTTATTGTTTATTTTAATAATGACTGTTGCACAATTAATCAGGTACATAGTAGAGCCCAAGAAAAAGCATGCTGTGAGTGTGAAGCCTCCTTTCCTCAGACCTGACTTATCTGAGCGACAGATCACAGTGAAGATCAGTGACAATGGGATCCAAGCCAACCTCAACCGGAGCAAGGTAAGGCAGCCTTCAAGTGCTGCTTTTGAAGGGCAGGGATTGAACATTATCAGGGCTGGGAATGAGTCTGTCACTGACAGATGTTTTTGAGATGATGATGCATTTCTTGGAGAAAATTATAAAGGTTGAGTCCTTGTCATACACTTCATCCTCTGATGGTAACCTAGGTTCAGAAGCAGCAGCTCTTGATCCAGAAACAGTGGGTAACAGGCAGCTCTGGGCTTCTTTTGGCAGCAGTGGCTGTTCTTTGCAATAGTTATTTTCTATCCCAAGTGTTGTCACCTCTAGGTGTACCACCAGGTCAGCTGTTCTACTTCAGAGAATGTTCTGAGCTTCCAATCTGCAGGAATGGTTGTGGTCCAGTGAAAGGAATATTGACTCAGAAGTTGAGTTCTCTTATCTCGTTTTCTCTCTTCAGCTTCTCCTGGCATGAAATAGAGAGGATTTGTTTAGCCCTATAAAAAGCAGTGGATTCAAAAGAAGCCAACTTGCAAGATTTTTGTGGATAGTTACTTCTTACAGTGTGAGGATAGGTGCTTGCCGAGAGCTACCTGGAAATTAGGAAGCTAAAAAATGCTAGGGAACACAATTGTCTCCTATCACATACTAACTAATGGGATGATAATGGTATTTAGCATGCCAAGCAGACCAGGGTAGTGCAGCTGAAATTATATTGGCTTGTTATGACATGCTGATTGTACATGTGACAGTCCTTGTCTGCAGTGGATGCTAAATCTTGCTTGTCATTATACGTACAGGTAGTCCTTGTTCTGTGATACATCCAACACTCTGGCACATGCTGTAATTTAATCAAGTTTCATGCACTGATTGATTTTATTTTTTTTTAAATAATTTTCAGTCTAAAATTAGCCTGGAAGGTCTGGAGGATAAAAGTATGGAGGTCCAACCACCTCTCCCACCCAAAGGAGATCCAAGCAAGTACTCTGAGCTAAAAGGGCAGCTGGGTGCCACTGAAGGTATAGTTGCCTGATCAGTATTTCATTTTTATTAATAAGAAAATATTTCAGTCTCTTTTAAAGGCTTCTGGTATTCTTTCATAACAGTAATGGGATCTGGTTGAGGGGGTTTTTTTTCCTATTTATAGGAGTTCCAAGCTAGGGGAATTAACAGCAGGAAAGGGAGAGAAAAAACAGTTTGAAGTGGTTCATTCAAATCTAGACTGGATATTTCATATCAGTTTTTCTGAGTTTATACATTCTCTTAAACCCCTTCTTAAATTTTTGATAATTTTGAAATGAAAAACATCGTTTTGAACTAGAAAGTCAGAAATATTAGCATGAAATGCTTAGGCATTACAAACTGAATTATTTCATTTATGAAAATGTAAACGTAACATTTTGATACTATCAAAAAATCCCACCCTTTTTTTCCCAGATAAACCTAGTAGCTGAATTCAACCCAAATATCTAGTATTTCAAATTAGGCAAAATTACTGCTAACCAAAATGTGTCACCCCACTTAATATATGATATTTTGTTTCTCCTTCTCATTGTGTTACTGATCTGACAGCAGTGAGCTGTTCCTTCCACAAGAGGCCCCATTGATTTTGGTGCAATTCTGCACAAAAGTACTGTGAGTTTTATTCTTCCCTGAGCAGATCTGTTTGCTGAGGACCATGGGTAGCAAGGTCTTATAGATGATAGCTTTCCATCCACACACATTTTAATGAAAAGTCCTTTTCTTTTTCTTTTGCAGAAGGTGGCCTTTCACCAAAACTTATCAGCCCTCCTACTCCTGCCATGTACAAGTATCGACCAGCTTTCAGCAACAATCCCAAAGTTCACTACCACACTACGGCCGAGCAGGTGAGTGAACCTGGGAGTATCTGCTGCCAGGCAGGACAACATGGAGCTGAGGATAAATTCACTGCAGGCCTCCAGTGAATGGCAGAGTGTAAAACCAAACAACAGCACTTGGCATCATTGTGTGACAGTGCGTTATTTTTGCTGTGCTCCTCATGAAAGCATGTCTGATATCACAGCTTTCCTCTGTTGAGCTTGACGTGTCTGTCCTGCTGCCAGGTGTGTGCTGCTGCTGTGCCAGTGTCTTGGCCTGATCCTGGGATGCTGAGAAGTGTCACCTCCCGTTGGCTTCTCCTGGCACGGGTGCCACCTCACATTCCCTTCAGAGGGAGTTGGGCAAGCTGAGTGCTTCTCTGGAACAGACCTTTCAGCAAACAGTCAGCATGCTCATTGATTCCTTAAAATGTCAGCTTGCAAAACAGAAGGAACTTTTAAAGCATCCCAAGAAATATTTTAGTTAAAATTAGTAGAAGACTCCTCATGTTTGACCTTCCTTAGCACCTTCCCAACACATTTGGGTTATATGGAAAAAGACCTTCCTAACGTTTGGCATCATTTTCTCCTACCAAGAAAACTGAGGTCCAAATAATTAGAGAAATTTGCTCTGAAATTTTGACAATTTTCTCTTTTTTCTAAGAGTTTTGAAGTTTATTTCTCATGGATTTATTGAAAATATTCCTTGGCCCCCAGGACCTGAGAACAGTGGTTTGAAAATCACTGGTCTAACTTGTACATTTGCACTATGTGTCCAAATCTTCACACCCCAGTGGAGATGCCTTAAAGCACACATACCACACAGAGCAATTTTCTTAAAATTAATTTCATCAGGTCCTCCAGTGTCACCCTGGAATAACAAGAAGGGGGTGATAGGAAGGAGTACTATGAATGCAGTAAGGAAAGGAAAGGTAGAGAAACATAATTGACTGCAGCAATGCTGTAATAAGACAGAGTGTTCCTTAAATGGTGAAAAAAGCTTGCCATGAACCCTTCTCATTTTGAAAAGAAAGATGGTGATAGATGGTGGAATTCCAGGTGCCACCAAGTTCAAGTTTTAGTCTTACTGCAGTAATGGTAAATTTTATTCTCTGGACTTGTCTATTTGATGAAGAAAAGATGGGCTTGTGAAAGGGAACACAAGAACAACAGTGTGTTTGCTGTATCCAGAAGGTTTAATATCCTATTATTTTCAGTCTGCTACATGAAAAATGGCTTGCCATCCAATTCAAAATATTCTATTTACAGGCATCATCCAGCAATTTTGAGCTGTGTAAGCCATGGTATTCTGAGTCATAATGCCAAAAGTCAGAGAGCCAAGGAACCAGGCTTGTTTTATTCATTCAGTACACAGCTAGAGATGCAATATAGATACAGGAGAGGTTCTGATCAGGCCAGGAGTCTGGGCAGTGCTGTGAAATGATAACAGGCTACAGCACCTTCCCTCTGGGGGTTGCTGTTTCAATCCTGGCCTAAAGCAACATCGTTTCTATGGGCTGACTGGTGTGAATGCAATCAGCTCTGGGGCCTTGTGCAGTTTTATGGCAGTCACAACTCTCTAGTAGTCAGCTGGGGATATCCTAAAATGGAGTTCACTTGGCAAGCTGATAGGAGGCCATGCATTTGTCTGCCAAGCCAGACTATGAGGTACAGAGGGAAAGAGCCTGGCCTGTGTGAGGAGTGCACTGCTGTCTGTTCTGCTCCAGCCTGTCCATGTAATTCTGCTTTTGAGCAGTGAAAGCTGTTAGGAAAGTGGGATAGGGACTCAAGGATAAGTACCACAAATATCCTTAAAAGTCACATCGTTGCTCTCTCATCCTCCTTTACAGGCTGTCACTTGGTTTCCTTTTTCCAGAGAAGGCCAAATTTAGCACCATGCTCTAGAAGAGAGTGAGCTGTTTTGCATATTTCTGTATCTTCTAGCTCAAAGGAAAAAAAACTTTAAAAAACTTCACGATAAAACTGCATTTGTGATTAAATATGTGACTAATAGTAATTCTTGTTTGCAGGGCCAGTACCAATTTAGTCTGCATTATGGCAAACTTTTCTTTAAAAATAACAGCAAAAATTATTTGCTTAGTGCAGAATGGCATTTTAAGTGAACAGAACTGCAAGCAATTTTCATAGAGTAAAACAAAGTGATGTCCTATCTGTTTTCATTGGACATAAATAAATTATGGCCTCTACTTCCTTCTCTAATGTGACTGCTTTCCTCTACACAGGCAATAAAAAAGAGAAAATTGCTTCATTTTGTTGTCCAAGTGGTGGGAAGGAGCCTCTCTGCTTTAATTAAGCTTATGTGCCTAATTTTGAAGACCTATGACCAGAAATTCAGAATTACCGAATATTCATAGCCCAGAGGAAAGTGGATAAGAGTGTGCTGGTCCCCAGTGTGTTGAAATGAAGCAGAAGGTATTTCTGTCTCAGCACACAAAACCAGACATCCCTCAACTCAAGAGCTATTTGTAGAAAACTCTAAATGCAGTGGTTTTTCCAAGGGAAGTATTATCAGATTACAATCTGATTTACCTTGACTGAGACTTGAGTCTCTGTTGAGGTCTCTCATTCAGTGTTTGCAGTGTCCATATATTAAGTTATCTATTACTGTCATTATTTAGCACTTACTATGAATAGCTCCTCCTTCCTTGTCAGGTGATAATCCTGATGTTGAACAGGAGTCAGGAGATTCCTTGCAATGCATCTGTGTCATAGCTGGGCTGAGAATCTGAGAGAAGACCTCCAGCTATTTTCTTCCCATGAACTCACTGTGAAGAGCAAACCTGTACTGACATGTCCTTGGCTTCTGATTTTCATATTCACCTCTATTTTAGATCACCATGCAGGAGGGACACAGCCAAGGGGATTTGATAGAAGAGGATGGCAGGAGCCTTGATTACCAGTCCGAACCCAGCTTGGACATCCCCAGCTACCGGAAGAGCTCCCTCCACAAGACCTATCAGTCTTCCCCACTCCAGATAGATTCCTTTGCCATCAATTCACGATCCCTGAGCCTGAAATCTGCTGGCAGGAGAGGGACAGACAAAGTGCCCCTTCACCCAATGAAGTCCGAAGGGGCAGCTTCCACCCCTTACAGAAGCATCTTTTCTCCCAGTTCCCTGTCAAACAGAAACGGGAGCCTTTCCTATGACAGTTTGCTAAACCCCATGTCACCCTCGGGGAGGAAGTGCGTCGCCCATTCTGCAGTCAGCTCTGTGGGGTACCACTCCCCCTATTTGTCTGCCAAGATGTGCCACCTGCGGGGCAGTGAGCTGCAGCGCCCGCCGCCGCAGAGCTTCAGCCCGGTGCTGGGGGGGCCGGCACCGCACCAGCGGGACCCCTCCCCGGTGCGCTACGATAACCTTTCCAAGACGATTATGGCGTCCATCCAGGAAAGGAAAGAGATGGAAGAGAGGGAGAAGCTCCTCCACTCGCACCCTGATTCAGTGTTTGCAGACTCGGGTGTCTATGACACCCCCAGCTCGTACAGCCTTCAGCAGGTCAGCACGCTCTCAGAAGACCCGCGCAGCGTGGCGATGAGGTACGGATCCAGGGACAATCTGATGGCTGCCACCAGCTTTAGCACAAGGAACCCCATACTGCAGTCCTCAGTGTCTTCACTCTCAAGTGCAATGACAAGAGCACCAAGGACTTCCACAACCTCCCTGCAAGCTGACTTAGCCAATAATAACGTGCAGTCCCATCAAGCACTACAGGGCAGGGTGAGCAATGGCTCCTACAAATCCCCAGGCCACCAGGTCCCGTCGTCCCCCCAAGGGATGCCCAGGTCACCCTCCTACGGAGGCCCAAAGGCTGTCTCGTTTGTAAACACTGTGGAAATTACAGAGGTGCAGTCAGTGGGAGCACAGAGGTACGTACTGCCTTAGGGGCTGCTTTGCAATGGGAGTCTGCTGGTGAGTGAGTGCAGAGCCCTTCGCTGGAGGCACAACCCAGATGGCATGTTTGCTGGAGGCCATGAGGGTGGGAGACTTGTGGGTGCTCTTCAGTTCTGTGACACCCCCACAGCAACATCATCATGACAGAGTGTTTGCATGTTTGCTGTAGCTTGAACTGCGGGTGGTCAAGTAAGTTGTAAAAGTCAGAGTGATTTAGTGTCTTAGCTGAATTGGATAATTATTTGCAAGGTGCAAGACAGATTATCCCTTCCCCTGTGCACAAAAGGATAGAACTGGTTTAGTTTGCAGCCTCAAGGAAGGCTGAATCCAGATACTGCCTGGATACAGAGGCAAGGCTGGGATCCAAGCATGTGCAAGGATGCCCTGCACTGAGGGAAATGGCTGAGACCACTCCTGGAAACAGTGCTTGGTGTGGAGAGCTGTGTATTTAACAATGTTAAGTGTCCCGCAGTACAGAACTGCTGATAAAAGCACAGACCATCATGACTTTACCTTAGGGCCTTGCTGCATCCTTCCTTTCTGTGAGAAAGCACAGGGAGACAGGATTTGCTGTGCTGAGAGCCTGAGTAAGTGGTATTTGAGCAAGATCCTCACCTGCAGCTTCTGCATGTGCTTCTCTTTCTTTTGCTCCTGGAAATTGTAGGACTTGCAAAGTCTGAAAAGAGATACCACTGTGGATGCAGCATTTCAGCCTACTTGGGGCCTGGAGAGATCATCAGAACTACCTAGGTTTTCTTTGTGTCTGGCACTTATTGTGCTGTGCTGTCCTCTGGTTCAGGTCCCAGTTTTCTCTGTCCAGTATTATCCAACAATTTTGGGAAAAGTTGTTGAAATGTGGGAGAACCATTATTGAAGGTCTCCTGAAGTTAAGTGCCAGCAAGTTTTTTCTCAAAGTGAATTGTAGTCATAATGATTATGTGCCTGAAGATTATTTGGAAGATCTGACTTTCAGGAGGCAGACAGCCATTTCTTCCTCTTCACATATGTTTTAAAAAATGAGTCTGTTCCAGAGAAAGAAGACCTCTGGACTTTGGCTTGCCTCTCTGCCCTCTGAGACCTGGCTGTGTCAGCTGCTGCTGTAGGAGAGATGATAATGTGGAAAGTTGTTTGCTTTTTCTTAGCCTCTGGTTCTTGGGTTTCTGTTGCTGCTTTTACATTGTGTTTTTTTAAAAGGTAGAGTTTGTAAATTCACTTGAGTTCAGCTCTTTGAGGTAATGAAGAATACAATGTCTGGCAAAAGTGGTCTGGCTATTAAAAGAGGTGCATGTCCCATCAGCTGTTACAGAAAGTGGCAGACATAGGATACCATTGCAGAAGATATTTTTTACTGAAGTTGCTAAAGTCAAGTACCTACATTCATAAGTAGCTTAATAAACCTTCCACAAGCATTCTGTGCTTTGTAAACTCAGCACATTTTCTCTGGCAATAGCACTACAAATTACTTTCCCTTCTCCCATTTCCCCCAAGATCCCCAGCTCCTTTGTGCCTCATTTCAGGAGGCAGACTGTTCTTCCAGAGAATTTCAGCACTAAATTAGGGCTTTGATAATACTCCAGTGAGGCAAATGTAGAATTTGGTCCCTGCATATTTCAGCTGTTTGGGGGTACAGCAGTGTTTTATGAAACCATACCATTTTTTTCCAATATATCTGTGTTTTGCTGGTTCAGACACCCACAACTCCATTCTGTAGTGTAAGAACAGCTTAACCACATAGCAGAAGCCAGGCTGGTGTGAGCTGGTGGACCTGCTGCTCCAGCTCCAGGATACAGCTGTCAGACCAGGTTGCCACATAAAAAGTGGCAAAAAAACCCAAACCCTCTGACCTCCAGAAAAGATCAGGATGGTCTGAAATAACTGAGACTGCTCTGGAAGGTACATCAGCCCCTCGTCACTGCTGTTGGCATGAGCTGGTCTTAAACTTGAGGCTGAGGCAGTCCCAAGTAGACATCATCCATCCTCTGTGCAGGAGGGCTGTGTGAGGACACAGCAGCCCCCAGGCATGCTGATACTTCCAGAACATATGCAAATGGCCTAGATTTAGAAGATCTTTTGAGGAAAGCCTGTGTCCATGCTCCCTGGTACTAGGTCATAAGAAAGGAAATTATTTTGAAGAGTCCATCTGGATTGTGTCTTTAATTACAGGTATCCTAGAGTACTTCCTGACTGGATTCAGTTTATGTTATCTGTCATAAAGAAGTCTCACCACTGCACCTCTCTTAAATGTTTTAGAGATTAGCAACATGATTTCATTTAACTCAGTATTTAACTGGGAAATGCTCTTTCTGAGTATTTTCTTTCTGATTGTAAGACAGAGTTTGGTTTAAGGTCAGTAGTGGTGACAGTTAAATCCTCCTGCATCCTACAGATGCTTATGCAATTAATTTAAACAAACAAAGCATTTAAGCAAGTAATTAAATGAACAAATATTACTGGGGTCTGATCCACTAACCTAATGGCCAGAATAATTCTTTCATTTCAGTGGCTTTTCATCAAGTGCATTGGCTTCAACCAGCTTGCTCCCAGGCTTGAATATTTTGCAGTGTGGGGGCTCAGGGTAACGGGGTAATTGTTTATCCTGAATGAAGCCATTCTGCTATCACGTTTGGTTACTAACGTTGCATCTTTTGATATTTCCTTTGATGCAGGGATGACATGCAGTTGAAGACACCTCACAGTAAAATAAATGGACAGCCAAAAGGAGTAGTCAGGTTGGGTTCGACATCAAGTTCCCAAGGGACACCTGTCAGCCCTGCTAGACACTCAAATGTTAAGAAGGTGTCTGGAGTTGGTGGAACAACCTATGAAATTTCAGTGTAAAATAAAATGAATTAAAAATAAAGAGCCATCCACTCAGCCAGCCATGAAGCTCGGAGCACTGTGAAGACTCAAATAACAGCAAAGAAGGAGCAGCAGCGGCTGGCCACTCTCCTTTACTTGTTTTGGGTTTGTTCAGTTTTCATCTTTCTCTTTTGGCCAAAAACCAGCTGCAGCCTTATTCTTGAGGGAGTAAAATTGTACAGTCTATCAGACTCTTCATGAGCCGACAGGCGGGAACTGGCTATGACCTAACACCACAACCAGAGAGCGGATTTCTGTCACGCAAGAGAGCGCTTGTGTCTGTCCAGCGAATCTGTTGTGTCCCAGTTGTGCTGTGATGGTCAGTCCAGGATCACTCAGTGTTTCCCATTCCTGTTCCCAGTTCTCTGGCCAGCCGTGTGTCCAGCAGGAGCCACAGGACCAACTGTTGTTTTCCTGCTGACACGGAAAGCAGGTTTCCTGTGTGAGAACTGCTCCGTGTCCCCCTGGGCGCTGCCGCTCCGGTTCCTCCTCCTGGGAAGGAGCGAGGCAAGGGCACCGTGTGGTCTTTGAAAGCCTCCCTGGTCCTGGATGGGAGCAGGAGAAAGGATATCTACAGCTTGTCCCTGTGTGCCGTCCGCCTCCCGTGTGTGCCGCTGTGTGTGTGTGTGTGTGTCTCTCGTGGAAAAGGACCGCAGCCCCAGTAAGGATCTTCCACTCTGACCTCTCGCTCCCTCTGGGTTTTAAAGGCTTCTCTGACTCGGAAACAAAAGCAAGCAGATAAGAAAGGCGATGTTTGGATGGGAACATACTTTAAATAGCCATCAGATGCTTTCCCTGCACCCTCCTTATTACCCGTTGGATTTAGGCAATAACCCAGTTTACTGCCTGGCCCTGGTGCCGTGTGTGTAATCCTGCAGCAAGGTTGTCACGAGCTGTTGAATTTACAGTGTGTGTAACTGAGCCAAGCATACATCTAAAGGATATAAATTCTCTGTCAGCCTAATTACTAGCACATTCCCTCTGGTCTTCAATACTGTTAGACAAAGGATTTGGGTTTTTTCCCACCAGTGAACAGCTTTTTAAAATAATATCAATCAAATCTATTTAACATTCTGAGGTTTCCTTTTCCTGTCTCCAGAAAACTACATTTACTTTGTTGGATTTAAAGACGACTTTACTATAAAAAAACCCAAAAACCAAGAAAGCGGTGCATTACTTTAATCACAAATATGAGGACTCTGGCAAAGCTAATTTTGCAACAAATGGATTTCTGTTTCTCTGTTCCTTATCTCCTTTTACTTCCCATTCAGTTACCACCTCAGAAGTCAAAAGTACTGAGATCTGGACCCATGCTAACTGGCTAGATCACATGTGCAATTAAGAATATCCTGAATGACTGTTGCCAGAGTCACTAAAAATTATTATTTATCACTGAGCCAGTCCACATATGAAACCTTGACTTCCCACCTGGTTCTCCTGGTGAATAGTTTTGACTAGAGAGCTAAATCTATAATTTTTCAGGATATTTGTTTCAAAGGGTTAAATCCTTTTCAATTCTTGACTATAATGAAGAGCTCTCCAGGTATTTGGTAGCAATTCAGAATGTGTTGATAACATCTTACTTGTTTTTATGTATGTTGAGATTAATTATTTCAGAAGGCAAATATTGACCTTAATTTTGCCTGGTTAAAACTTATATTTTGATTTGATGAATCTTAACATCTGCTGCAATACATGGTTATTATGTCCCTTGTAATATCACATTATTTTTTGGAGACAAAGGTTGAAGAGAACATAAGAAAGTTAATCATCTCTCTGTGTAATGCTCTATGTTGCCTGAAGGGAGAAACCTGGAAAGCAATGCATCTGCAGTAAGCCAAAGTTCTGAGAGAGGGAAGTAAAAATCAGTGTGCATTTTATTGCCTTGGTGATATTTTAAATGCCTACTGTAGGGACCTTGCAGAGCAGAGGAACAGTAGTCTTTCTATGCAGATTTGCTCATGGCATGTAGAATATTGTCTTTAGTTGGAGGCACTGTGATACCAGAAAGATGCTGGCAAACTGGATCAGGTACAGATGGACTAATAGATATTAAAGAACTGGACAGGCTGGCTAATGAGGAGATTTAAAGGGCTAAAACCTGCCACTGGCTAGGCAATGAAGTGGAAATTGAATATCATAATTTTACAAATATGTTACTTAAAAATTGTAACACCAAAGGTAAATCAAAAGGTTGTCACTGGTAACCAATGGTCTACATTTAGAGGGGGACAGAAAAGATGGCAAGGAAGGGGCAGTGGAATAGTCTTCCAAGGCAGAGTTTTGGAGACTAACTATTTAGGACAGTCAAACTATATTTGGACAAGTCATTAAAAGAATTTCTGTAAGAGGTGAGCCTGTAGGGACAAGGGGCTGGACCAGATGGCCTTACAGATTTCTTCCGTCTTTAACTGTTACTAACCTGCAATCTACCCTGATGTTAAGTCCTCAGGAAGATGCAGTACTTCCTTAAGGACTGGAATTTGCTCTGGTGCATAGAGTATCACAGAATTACTTGTTTTTAAAGTATCGTATATGCCATATGTAAGCCCTGAAAAAGAGGGGGTATGAGACACATGGAGTTTGGGCTGGGGAGCTAGACAAGGGCACATTTTATCATGTATCTTTAAATATGTACATGAAATTCATGCAAGCAAGGCTGAAAATTTGCACCAATGTAATATTTGAGATTTGCATCCCAGTGATGCTCCACTTTGATCGTTCTTTCTCTTGCATTTATAAATGAAAAAGCTACTGAGGAACTTGAAGGGCCAAAGAGCCTTTGAAGTTAACTACATTAGTTCATGAGAGAATTTCTCAGTAAGACTAAACACAGTATTGTGTGTATAAAGCACTAATATCCAGGGTTATTTTGACATAGTTCACAAGGGGTAAGGGAGGGAAAAATGTATGCACTGTGTCAGTACAGGTTCAGAAGTAAGGATTATGTATTTTGTGAGTAGTTTTGCTCACAGTTGAGAGACATTCAACTTTTTCATAGGTTTACAATGGTACCAAAGTTTTTTTTTTTCCTTTTGAGGTTTGCATTTAATTCAGTGCACATAGCCTGGAGTAAATGATTCAAATTTTCTGAAAGAATAATCTAAGCAGAACTGTTAATAGGAGATTGCATGCAGCAAATCCAGGGCACTGAACCTGCAGCTATGTAAATGTCTGTTTCCATAGTTCTGAGACACAGACTATTTATTAAATCTAATTTTTGAGCAGAATCCAGTCCATTTAAAGTATAATTTTTTAAAGCAGTTTACAGATTAACAACAAGGTTCTTCTGCCCAGATAGCCTGTTTCTACAGACACTACAGGCCAAATCTTCAGCTGGTATAAATTGGTGTGGCTCCATCAAAGCTCATTTAATTGATGCTAATTTATAGTAGGTGGGGATCAGCCATGAAAATCCAGCATGAGTTAACACATCCTGTAAAGTAGCTTCTTTGTTTTTGTCATGCTTATTTCATGCCTCAGAAGTCTTAAATATTTTCAACATGTTTTTATTTGTAGCTGTGGATTGTATTACTTATTTAAAAAACAGCAATAGTTTTTTAGTTTATGCATCAGTTTTCATGGCATATTGCATTTTATTAGCAGTTTGTTCCCTGTTCATACCCTCCCATTTATTCTCCAGGTTTTCATTGTAGTACAACCTGCCTTGAAAAGTTGGATCTCTGTATCTTTAATTGTATAAAATATTGAGTATTATGAAATTAAATGTACCTTACTCCATGGGTGGGAGAGAGAGGAAATATTTTTACTTGAAGCCTTAATATTTTCTTGTTTTACTACTTCGTTTGTTGACCTCATAGGAAAGTCTGAATAGCAAAGACTTTGAAACTCCTGGCCAAATACTGCACTGACAGACAACCAGCATTTGGCCTCCATGTCAAAACTGGATGCAGACATAACCTGAAGTGAACAAGGGAAGAAGCCTCAGGGTGGCATATTTTCCTGAAGATCATTAATACAGTCTCAAAATATGTCTGTAAGCAAGTATATTAAAGAATTCTTCGAGTCTTGAATTTTTAAGGAAGGTGATAGCAGGAACTGCCCTAATATCTTAATTCGCTTTTTGGTGGGTTTTTTTTTTTGGTGTTTTTTTTTTTTTTTTTTTTTTTTTTTTTTTTTTTTTTTTTTTTTTTTTTTAATTAAGCAAAACAAATGCATTTCCTTAGTTTGGTTAAAGCCAGCTCTAAGGGTTGCACAGAGCTATGTGTCAGTAGCCACGTGCAGCAAATGAGCTGTGGTGTGTTGCTGTTCTAATTGCTAACCAAGCATAATGTTGTGTCAACTTGGCCTGAGAGAATCCCCTCCTGGGCGCTCCGATGGACGTTCCTCAGAAAATGTCTACTCTCCTATAAGCCTAATGTGGCAATTGCAATGTGGTTTTCTTTGGACTAGATCTGTGGTCCAGACTAGAGATATATAGAGAGATATATATATAGTCAATATTTTTTTGTGTGTGTGGGAAAGATGGGGTCAAGCTTGCTGTCACTGACAGTCTGAAAAGTTAATGTTGAACCGTTTTTATGGTCTATATTTCACCTGTTCTGCCACCTTGAATTGTTGGAATGTATCCGTGCAGGCTTTGTGGAGCTCTGTCTGTAACCTTTTTTGTGGCTCTCGTAATACATATATATTTTTTAAACCTTTGAGTCACTTCAGTATTTTCAGTGTCCGTTTCTGCCTCAGATGCATTCGTTTGCCGACATGGTTCGTGGTGCGCTGCCCTTTCTCACTTCCACTTGTGCACGTCGTGGACTGAAAGAGTAGAACTGGAAAGGCCAGTTCCATTGCAAAATCTGCAAGTGAGAAAATATTAAAAGAAGTGACTGCAGGTTAAATGTCATTTGCAAGATGCTTATGGCACAGTAGGAAATACACTGAGTTTCTCCTGGTTGTGACCAATGACTCATGCTTGTGAGGTCACAGCAAATGAAGTTTTCTGTACTGTTTTTTATTCAAGCTGTGGGGTTAATAGGGATCCTGTGGTCCAGAATAACTGCAAATCATTGCTACAGAGCCACTGGAAAAAAATGTTACATTGGTATTTGTTGAAATGTTCTGTCCAGGTCATCTGGGTTTATAAATCCCAAAGATGTACAATTCTTAATCTATCTTCATCTGTCTGTTTCCAGCCTTTGAAAATATGTCCATTTGATCTGTCAGGCTGGCTTACAACATGCACAGTTGCCAAGCCCTGCAGCTGCTGCAGGATTTCTGATGCCATAATTTGCATATATAGGCTAATTGCATTAGGCAAGGATCCATTCAAGCATGGTCATTATAAATGCCAGTCATATTTGTGTGCTGTCGTGTCTTCGCGTGGCAGAGATTACCTTGTATGTAAAATGGCCAAAAGCGTAATCACCAAGCTCCAGTGATGTTGACTACATCAAAGAGGATTATATAAGCTCATGAGCTCTTTTAATACATTTTATTTAAAGATATCATGGCTTACAGCAATCTTGGCTTTCCTTTCTCTAAGTAATGGATAAATTATCCAAGTTTGTATTCATTTCTTCATTATTGTTATTTTTTTATTCTGCAGGACAAGTTTCAGTTCACATTTTGGAACATAATAAGGAGAGACAAAGGAAACTGTTTATACAGGTGAATATGTCTTTTAAGAGAGAAGCAGTTTTATAATAAATAGATTAGAATTACTGTCAGAGTAGGTTTTGTTCGTCTTGTCACAATAACTGGAAATTTAAAGTAAGGCTTATTTCATAGCTGGTATCTCTAACCCTGAAACATTTTTAAAATGTCTTGGTTAGACATTTCAAATTATATGAATAAATGTGATCTACTTTTACAGATTAAAAGTCCTAGAGAAGTGATGGTACATTTTACAGTGCCTTATATATATGTGTATATATTTATATGTGTATATATAATGCCTATATGTATATAATGTGTACGTAACTGTGTACATACATTCAAGTAAAACTAGTTAAAAGTGTCCTGATGTATTTGAAATGGAACTGATCTGTGTTGATTTAAAAAAAAAAAAAAAAAAAAAGAAGGTTGTATCAACAGCAAAATCCAAAACCAAAATCACTTACTAAAATGTAAGCAAATAAAATAGACTGGAAAGAGTGTTTCTGCCAGTGGTTATGTTCCAGGTTGTGGTAGCTCCACCATTTTAAGGGCTATTCAGAGAGAAGGGAAAGCAGTGCTGGAAGCTTGGAGAAAATGGAGAATATGAAAGAGAAGGAGGGATGTCTGAGAGCCCCCAGTGCTCAGACCTGCGAGGGTAGTGCAGGAGGAGGGGATGGGCACTGCTGCAGGGAAACTGAGGCCTCGGATGAACCATCAGAACTTGCCTTAAACAAGTGGCCTTGAGAGATCTGGCTCTTGGCTGTGACAAGGATGCCTCTGCCCCACAAGGCATTGATGGTATTTCACCAGTTCTTTTAAACAGGGAAATTGATTCCTTTCCCCCAGGTGGCTGGTTTTTCTCTGCCAGTCAGGATGCAATACGGTGACTCTGTCTAGATATGGAACAGGGACTTTTCCAAAGCTTCAGGCAGTGGATCTGATCCGGAGAGAAGAAAGTGCCTTCTGTGGAAGAGACTCTCATCTGCTGCCTGTAAGGAAGATCATTCATGTTTCTTTGCCTTCCAAGTTATTTCATGTAGTGTTGCCATCCTATTCACCTTTTACACTTGTATCCCTTGCGTGAATTTTTCAGACAGTAATTTTGCCATTTATTTGCCATATAAAGCACTGACATAGCCTATCCATATGGTACTAGTTCTAGAATACACCTGGCCTGGGATGGACAGCATGTGAGACTGTGTGAGCTCTGTGGGCAATGCTGAGTTTTCCCAATATTTCTGGACTGTGTTAAGGTATTCTCTCCATCCATTTCTCATTAATAATCTGCATTTATGGGCATGGGCCAGTTTGATCAGACTACATGGCAGAAGCGCACAACATGACTCAGCCAGCAGATTCTGCCACATCATGAGCTTTTCTAGGAGTTTAGTTGAATTTTTGAATGAAGGGATACTACAGGTAAATCTTGTATTTTAAAAGATGTCCCCTTTCTTAAATAAAACAATTTTACAAACGTAAGTAATTCAAAACCCTTTCTTTCAGCAGACTTTATGGAGTATCTGTCATGTAAAAGCCGTAAGAGCCATATACTACCTTCTGAAGTTTATTTCACATCTTTTAACTCCTAACCTCCACACGGGGCTTGGACTATCCATCTATTTCTTTACTGGGGGGTAAGAACAGGATTTTCAGGGATTTATCTGAGCATGATATGTGTGTGTGAAATCCTCCCACTGAGCTCAGTGATAACTGAAAGTATGGGAAGGCTGTGTCTGGGAAAGGGCAATGCCTGGAACTCTGGAAGGGAAGAGTAGCCTTCCAGTGCCCTTTAGTTAGCACAGCTGTCTTGGAACTGAAGCATGTCTGTCAGTTTGGCTTCAATAAATCATTTCACTACACACAGTCAGCAATGAGAGCTCGATGTAGGGCTTTCAACAACAAAATCATGAGCTTTGAATACCTCAGATGAACACCTAAAATGAGAATTTCTGCTTTCAGAATGGCACAATAGCATATTAAGCTCATTAATGCCGTGTCTGGCTCACATTGGAATCTTAGTTACCCTGAAATCAGTGGTAGTTTTTCCTTTAATATTAATGGCACCACATTATACTTGACATGCCATTGGAAGTAGACTTTGGAAGCTTATAAAATTACATAAAATTATATCTAGTCCTGGTCCTGGGCACAGGTGGTTTAGCAGAATACAGCTTTGCTGTCAGCTTTTTCTCTTGTACAGTCATTGGAACAGATGGTGAAAGGGTTTTTGTTGTTTGGATTTTTTTTAAATACAAACCAATGCTACTTTTTCTAAGGAAAAACTCCTCTTGTAGAAACTGCAGTGTCTGAGTAAATTCAGTAAGTAACAGCATGATCCAGTTTTTGCAGCCTGAATATTATAAATCCATCTGGCCTTGAGACCAGCCCTTGTTGTCTCATTGACAGTTATCAAAAATAACAAGACTTAAAAACAAGAGAAGTAAGTAGTTATAAATAGGTGGTACTTGGTTATGACTAATTTTTCAGGCACACTATGATATAATGGAGACAAACTGCTCTGTTGTTGGCTACAATCTCCTACATCAAAAAGCATGTGCGTTGCACTGCTCTTGTGGGCAGTTCCACAGCACTAAGCTGTGATTCCCAGTAGCAGAGGTACCAGTTGGACATTCTGCTGGAAACACAAGCTGCAGTTAAGGCACAGGAATGGACTCCAGGCATCCTGGCACCAGGTCCTGACTCTGCTACAGATTACTGCTGAGTCCTATGTCCTTCCATGCCTCTTTGCTCCATGTTGGATGGGAATGGGACTTCCTGACCTTACAAATGTGTGGTGTTTGTGGGTGTGAGAGGCTCAAGCCCTGTCGTTCTGGGATCAGCTGTGTAGCTGAAGCCAAGCAGATGCCTCCCATAGGTATCCAGGAGCAGCAGGGCAGATTTGGGGCGTATTTAACAATGAAAGCATCACTAAGGTCTTGTACTTGGGGGGGAAATTTCTGTGTGTTTGTGATGGGTGTCAGTGACAATAATCTTGGTCTTCCACACCAACTTAGGAAAGCTGTTTTAGTAAATGCATAAGAGGCATTTCTGCCTTGACACTTCCCTTGACCCCAAGCATATTTCCCTATAATCCGAACCCTCTGCACAATACCCACACAGCACAATCCTCATTCCAAGAGACCATATGCTTCGTTGCCTTAAGCTGTTCTGCTCTTCCCTGCCTGCTTATTGGAATAGTTGCACATCTATATAAATAATAACTCCAATGACTGAGCAGAAATACAGTAAAAGAAATGGCTGTAGGTTGGGAGTGACCTCAAAAAGAGGGGACACTGCAGTGTGCTGTTGAGGCACAGGACACAGTGAGGGCTGAGTTCTGCAGCCATTGACATGGCGTGGGCAGCTGAGGAAATCCAGCCTTTTACATCTTCTCTGGAGAGCCAGGATGGAGCTGCTATGTTGCCAGGAGAAAACTGCTATCTTTTTATGTCTCTGTTAGTGTTGTGAAGAAGTACATATCTATTTATCTATAATTCCTTATTCACAGCACAAAGAAGGAATAACATTGTCAGTGCACAAAATTATTCCTTTGCTAGTGTGGTCTTTTACTCAATATTCCCTTTCTAATAAAGGAGCAGGAAAGAGATAGATATTATTAATCCCTTGGATTTTTAACACCGAAAAGCACATCCTGATTTAAGAGACAGGAAGACAAGGTATGTGTATGTGTAAACAGTAGCTGCATGGGTTTATTTAACTGTAAATGCAAAATAAATATTTGTTTCCACTTATATTGAAGCAGAGAATAGCTGCATTTTTAAAAGCATGTAAAACCTTCGTAAGAAAGGATACCATAGTAATTTAGTGTATTTCTCTCTCATTTTTTTACAGAATTTATAGTATCATTCTTAATGAGTACTTTGTTTTTTGAATCATTTTTTTAATTACATTTACACAAATTCCAGAGGTATATATAGAGTATCTCTTCATGTATCTGTAAAGCCTTGGATGCTGCAGGATTGCATTACAGCGCTGTGTCACAAAAGATGGAGAGAATCTTTTTTGGATACAAGAGCCTTGGGATGTCCACTCTGGATTTGGTTTAGTTATATATATGTAAATATATATATATGCACTCTGCTGCTATTATTAGCAGTCCCCTGCATGAGGCTGTAAAGGCAGTGCTCTTCTTTAGCCCAGGCTGACATCACTGGATTTTCAAAGCCTTGTTCCTTGGATGCTCCATGACTGCCTGATACTATGCTTAAGGATAAATTCATCACTTGAATCCTACAACTGGTGACTTGAATAAATTAAAACTAATGTGGTGGTCAAACTAGCTCAGTGCAGTGGGCTGATTTTCACCTGAAGGTCCTTAAAATTTCCCGAGGAAAAGCATGAATACATTAGCAGAAACTCGACTGAATGAGCTCAGTAACATCATTTGGAGAAGAGAAAAACCACGATGCCATTATGCCTGATCTATATGTAGAGCAATTTCTAAGTTGCTACACACACACACACACATATATATACACATACATTTACGTATATATGTATGTGCAAAGATATTTATAAAACCAACCACAGCCTCTCAATTGTGTGTGCTGTGATTCAGCAGCAGCAATAGTTTTTGGCAGCGACATAATTTCAAATCTTCTGCTAAGGATGCCTGCCAAAACATTGTTGGACAGAGATAGGATGAGAAAAGTTATTTATAAATGGGGATAATTAGGTCCTGTGCTTGTTACTGTTGGGAGTGAGACAGAAAGACGACATGTGCAGTAATGAGTATTGTAATATGAGAGGATGCTCTCCATGATTTTCTACTTGTTGATTGAAAAAGTGAAAAAAAAAACTCTCAGGTGAAATAACATCATTATGTTGTGCTCCCAGCTGAGAGAAGCAGACTGTGGGAGGAGTGCATGTGTCATGCTGCAGGACAGATCTCAGACTAAAGGAAGCTTGGAATCCTTCCACAGGATCCAGGTGCTGACTGTCATAACTGGGATTGGACTCCGTTTCCTCAGTCCTGGACTTTGCATTTTGTGTCAGCCATAGGAACTGTACTAATTCCTCTTACTTGGGAGCAGTGCTTTCAACCACACTGTCAGGGGAGAGCACTCTGGCTCTGATGCTCATCACCTCTGTCAGCAGAGGCAAGGCTATTTCTGCATTCCATCAGTCAGGTAGTTGTTACACCCTTTTTTTCTTCAGAAATACTGTCCCTGGGACAAATTCTTCTTCCCACTGGTATTCTCCCTAGAGGGAAAAGGTCCAGTGAATGCTGTGTGTGAAATTTATCCCCACAGGGTCTGAAAGGAGCCTGTGCTCACACAGTCTCTGCACAGCACCCAGAACAGTGCTCTCAGGTCATTTACTACAGAATGGTGAGTTAAGAGAATAGCAGTTAGTATTAAAGAATTCTTAGCTCCTGGCTTTATACCAAGCTTACTGGCTAGTGTGACTAATGTGTGGTGGACATTTAAGCACACCTCTGTGTTTAAACAGTTGAATATCCCGTTAACTTTTTTTACTTCCAAGCTATTTGGACTGATCTCACAATGCTTGGGTTCTTTAAGGTCCCAAGCTCCTGAACACTCATGTAAATTCTTGCTTGTGGGGGGATCTGAGTTTTTCACCAGAGGTGATGGAGAAAAAACATCTTCAGCATTACAGAGAAGCTTGAAATACAAAACTGGTATTTTTCCAAAGGTCATTATTCTGTCTGCTACGTGTGGTATTTTTCATTGCTGGCACAATACTGAGAAGGTGCACTGCCTTCAGAGAGATTATTGCTGTATGGAAAGGTGGGTGCAGTGTAAGCAAGTGCTTGGCTTGGTCTGGTCTTGGTCTCTCTGAAGGGGGTGGAGTTCAGGAGCTCGTCTGGCTCAAAGGGAGCCACAGCTGCTATTTCTGCCCTGTCGCCAGCAGAGAATGTCACCTCTGTGGCTGAGTATCTCACAGGTTCTCCAGACCTGTAGTTAGCATCACTTCCCCCAAAATTATTTCATCCCAGGGTTTTGCCCACACATCCTCAATGCAGCTTGTATGTGAAAACACTGCATTTAAATGCTGTTTCCAAAAAAAGAAACAGCCTGTGTCAAGCTCATCCCTAGGGTGGTTTGGGTTTTTTTAAGTGAAGCAGGGAATATCTGAAACAGCTACTGAGAGGAAAAGATATTTTGAGGGAGCTAGAATTCTCCCTTTGTACTTCTTGTAAAGCATCAAATAGATTCTTAAAATGAGAAATCTCCTAAAGTGTGTAATTCTGTACGTCACGGTACCTCAGATGGTTCTGCCAGCAGAGCAATCTCTTTCCTGCTTAGTGAGTTTGGCAGCTCAGGTCTTTTAGTGGTTTGCAAGTGCACCTAAAAGCAGTGCATAGACTGCAATGCCTAAATATTAAGTGCTCACTAATGCCTGTTACTCTCAAGACTGTAACAACTACAAATACATTTTTTGTTTCTAAATCAGGAAAAACAATAGTGCAAAGAGAGATCAGTTGAACTTTGCAAAAGCAGCAAATGCTGTTGCAAAAGCAAATTCTCACTTGCTAGTCAGGATTAGGAGAAACGCCTGAGTTCTGTTTCATTACTGGGCACTATCAGCAGCACCTGTGCTTCATTAGCAAAATCAAGGTTTACTGTTATCTAAGACAAAAGCTGGTGGGGGAGGGTGGTTCTTGAAGCAGTAATATCAAATCCCTTTTGTTTCCTGAAGAATGATTATAGTGAAATACTTTGCTTATGTTTCCATGCCTAAGACCATCTGTTTCAAATTAAACCCTTCTGGCGTGATACATCATTATTTATTAGAGCAATACATTAGATAATGCAGTGTTAGTATTGCTGTTATAAACCCTTGGTTTCGTAAGTGTGACTCCAGGGGCAGAACTGGATGTGTTTACTTAATGAAAGGGCCACAGACTGCTAATAAAACTGGTTTTCCAGTTTGGAAATTACTTTTTTTTTTTTGGTCTTTCACAATTATACTTTCGGTGTGTCTTTCAATTTGCAGCTCTGTGTTTGATAGAGTGAAAACTTCTGGGTTTAGATGACTGAAGGGGAAGGTACTGAGGACTTGGTGGTAAACTGTGAGACACATAATTGTGAAAACACAACTCCCTGTATATGAGGGGGTGACATCTATTTTATAATTCTGCAATGCCCTGTGGCATTGAAGGCACCCCTTGTGTCATTCTAGAGCACATGAAGATCTGGCACGTAACACGCACACCTTTTACAAGTCTTTATTCTTGCCCTCTGTAGCAACTCTTTTCTCATGCTTTCCATCAGAGCCAAGGCTTCATATGCCAACAGGCAGAAGACAGGCTTTGGTCCTAGAACTGTCCTGTCACAGCAGTCTCAGCCATTTGGGGCCAATTTAAGAAACACAAGACCTTGCAAGGAGACTTTTTTTAAAAATTTTTTTTTTTAATTCTCAGTTCCACTGTACTAATGAGGTTCACTCACTCCTTACTGGAGAGTGAGGAGAGAGATTCAGCCACAGGAAAGCAAGGCAGTTCCTCACAACTCTGTTTGAGACACTTCAGTTTGCCATTCATGCCCAGTGTTACTAAAAAAATTCCTTTCAATCTGCTTCCATTACAAAGATGGAGACTGAGAAATGGATTAATCATTCATGATAGAAAGGCTTTGTATGCTTTAGATAAGGAAAAGCCTACTTTTAAATTTGCCTATTGAGAGTGTGTCTGGGGAAGAGGACAAGTCTTTCATCTTAAAGGAGCTTCTCTCTTTTTCTGGTCAAGGGAGATCTGAAGAATCCTCTAGTGGGTGATTCACAACACCTAAATTAAATTCAAGATCTGAATCACTGCTAAAATATATATATGCAGGCTTTCTTTCATGCCAAAATCTCACAAAATTTTGTGCTGCATTTAACCAAGACAGTACTTGTGTAGTTCTGCTTGCCCTTCAGTGATGCAGTCACGTACCCTCAGGAAGCCAGGATCCACTTCAAAATATTTTTTTTCTTTAAATTGCTCAAATCATACTAACCAAAGTTGCTTAAAAGCAGTGTTCTCTCTGGCTCTATTAAAAAAATGTATTAAGTGAGCTTAAGTAGCATAATTTTATAACCCCAAAATTTAAACTAGTGTATCATTAAATTTTGCAGGATCTGAAGCAGGCCAGGATGACATCAATATTTCCTTTAAGAAGGCCAGCAGTAAATCCGCAGTGGATGTCTGAATACATGTGGATCAAATGACATAATAACTTCTTTTCTCTGTTTCTCTTTTGAGAGCAAACTTACATTTTTTTATGTGGGGAAGGTGATACATGGTTAGTAAACACTTTAAGGGTCATGGAAGAGGCTTTTCAAAACCACATTTTCCTTGTTTCAAATGTCTTTTTATTAGTCTGTTTTGTCTGAAAAAAATTCCTGAAAGTTCATAACTTCTTCTTGCCAGTTGTAGGCTGGAGACCTGCCTTTGCTCTGTCTGTAGCTAATGGTAAAACATCCACACCCCGACCCATCCCTGTAATGATCCAGATCCCATCCAGGGAGGAGTGGTTTGTGTTCCTGGGGAGTTTAACTCCAAGGGCTGCTGCCACAGGGGCTTTTCTCCCTGCCAGGGCAAAGCAACACCATTTGGTAGGCCTCATTTGTGCTGACCTTTCTGCCAACCACGCTGGGCTTTCTGACTTCTCTGTTCTTTGTTCTGGTCATAGCACAGTTCAGAGGCCACCCTAACCTTGGCCATCCTCCCTGAAGGTGTCTCTGCACCCAGCCACAGAAAGGAGGGGACTCCCTGGGAATCATGCCCGAGGATTGGACCTATGGCATCAGTAGCATAAGCATTTACTGTTTTAGCTAACAGAATAATTCCATTAGTGGGCACCATCAGTAGGTTGTTATCCTCTTAGATGGATTTTCTGCTCACAGATGAAATGCAACACAACAAAACTGGATTACAATAGCAGCAGTAGAAATATATATAAAGAGAACAAAGAGCAAGAGGTTAGTTATTGATGGAATGCAGGACTGTATATTCAAGCTAGGGATAACTTTCAACAAATTATTTTTAGAGTTTTTTTAAACCTAATTACAAGTTTTAAAAAATAGTAAGCATAATCTAATTAAAAATAACATTTTTTGACTTAATGAGTAAAATCTAAGGTAATCTCAAAAGACTTCTGAGCATAAATTGTATAATTGCATTAGTACTTAATCCAAACAAAGCCAAGCTGTAGAATGTGAGCATAAGCACAGGAGATTCCTAATGGTGAAGTGTTAGCACAGAAAAATGACATCCAAAATGCAGCACTGAGGCAAACAATCAATATTATCCATTTTCATTTCCTAGCACGATGAGATTGCAAAGATGTTCAGCAATATTTTTTCTTGCTGAGGAAACAGTTTTGACTATTGCTTAACAACAGTCTCAAACTTTTCTGGTGGTGAGCAGAGCTCAGCCCTGGTTTAAGTTGGTGGCACTGTCACGAACTTGAGAAACTTGTCCATGTCTGTACTGGGATTTTGACCCCAAATGGCAGATTATTTGTGCCAACAGTGCACCTTGAATAGCACTCAGATTTCAAACTGAACCATATACAGTTCCATTCAAGCAACTGAGGAATTTATCAGGATATTTGTCCGATCCAGCTTCAGCCTGTCCCTATCCCCAAGTGAGTGATGGTATCTGGTGCAGTTTTTCCCTTCTTTTGTGAGCCGTTGGAAGTCAAATATGGCAACTTGGATTCAGATTAGAGGGAATGCTGGAAGGGAAGAGGTAGGATACAAGTGGGATCATTTAATGGAGAAGAGTGTTATGAGGGATAAAAGCATTATGGAGAAAAGATTTAGGAGTCATTTGGAAGACACTGGGTGACCTGGGGAAAAGAGACCGTGCTGTTTGTGAGGAACTGTATGTGAGGTTCTGAAACTAAACTTTTTCCTTCTGGTTTCTTGGTAAGAAAGAACATACACAGTATAAATACATACACCTGCCTCTGACAAGGGTTAACACTTGCAAGATAAACTACAGAAAAATAGTAAAATTAACATTTTAAAGCTAAATAAGAAGAAACAGAAAGATGAGTACCTTAAATACAGAGAATGAGCAGGCAAGAAGGATAAAGAAGGGAAAAACCCCCCATCTATTCTGTAGCAAATTTTCATCAGGGTCTGATTTGCTGATGTGGCCCCTGGGAGCCACTGTTGGTCTGTGAAATGCCCTAGAGCCAAAGGACCTGTGCTGCAGTTAGAGCTGTGTCTGCACCATTTGCGTGTGAGACAGAGACACAGAGTGGTGGACAGGGGAAAGACACTCCACTGGGAAAGTGGTTTGAACTTTCGCAGAACGACCATTTCTTTGGGTCAGGCAGAGTGACCTTGTGGCCCAGCTGTCAGTCCCACAGGACTCTGAGCCTGCAGCACCAGAGCTCAGGGGAACACTGCTCTGTGTGCTCGTGGGGGAACAGGCTTTGTTCTCAGTTGCTCTCTCACTCACACTAGTTGAAATCTGACTGTTGAAAACGGCCTGCCCAGCTGGCATACTAGTGGAATAACAGGAATAGTATTGTAGAATTTGTAGCATGGGGAATGTGGTCATGGAGTCAGGGCTTGAACAGGTGGACAGGAACGATAGGAATGCATAATTAAATATGCAAAGTCTGGATAATGGAATCTGTAAAATCTGCCAACAGCCCAAGGTTCGGCAGCATTTCTGTCACCGTTTGCAAACTGCTGAATCTAACAGGCAGAAACCAGTGCTGAATTTGGGATGTCAGCTCAGAAAAAGGAGACCCTGTTCTGCTTCTCTTTCCCCAGGGCCTCTGTTGTGAGGTTATTAAGACAGCATCATTGCCCATATACAGGTAATTAACACTCCAGTTCAACCACATAATTTATTCTGCACAAGGCAATGCCATGGAGCTGGAGTGAGCTCTGGCTTCTGAAGGAAGTTCAGGCCACAGGCACAAGAATAGGGATGGGAATGCCCAGGCAGGTGCTGCCAGCTCAGCTCTGCTGAGCCCACCTGAGCAGTGACCACCTGGATTCCCCAAAACCCAGGTTTGTGGCTTGCAGTGCCGGGGCCCCAGTGCTGACTGTTAAGAGATTGATTCCTATATCACAGGATCACTAGGGTTGGAAGGGAGCCCTGGAGATGATCTGTCCAGCCTCCCTGCCAAGGCAGGGTCACCTGGAGCAGGTGACGCAGGAACATGACAGGGGGGTTTGGAAGGTCTCCAGAGAGGGAGACTCCACGACCTCCCTGTGCACCTGTTCAGAGCTCTGCCACCCTCAACCTTAAGAAGTTCTTCATGCTGAGATGAAACGTACTGTATTTTAGTTTATGGCCATTGCTCCTTGTCCTGTCACTGGGCACCACTGAAAAGAGTCTGGCACTGTCTTCTTTGCACCCACTTTTGCGATATTAGTATGGATGAGATCCCCTCTCAGTTTTCCCCTCTAAACTAAACAGGCCCAGCTCCACAGTCTCTTGTCGTGAGACACTCCAGGCTCCTCACCATCTTTGTGATGCTCCTCTGGATCCTCTCTAGCAGCTCCTTCTCTTGTACTGAGGAGCCCAGAACTGGGCACAAGTGATATGGCTCAGGGTTTATAACTAAATATGATGGACCTGGCAGTGCTGGGTCAGTGCTTGGACTCATGGTCTCAGGTCTCTTCCAGCTGGATGGGCTCTGTGAGGCCCCCAGCCCAGCCCTGCACCCTGCCTGGAGCCCAGCATGAGGTGGGACAGGGGGCTTGGCCGGGCCCGGGGGGCTCTGTGGGCGTCAGGGAGGGGTCAGTGAGGGGTCTGTGAGAGGGTCAGTGAGGGGTCTGTGAGGGTAAGTGAGGGTCTGTGAGGGTAAGTGAGGGGTCTGTGAGGGTCAGTGAGGGGTCTGTAGGGCTCTATGGGGGTCAGCAGGGGAGCTGTGAGGGTTC
>VXAU01000197.1:1242237-1268634 GCA_013399695.1 Formicarius rufipectus
CTGGGACAGGTGGGTTTGGCGGCGGAGCTCTGAACCCCCCGAGCGGGGGGGCCGCGGGGCAGCGCCGGGCCGGGGGTCGCAGCGCCCCCGGGAGGGGCCCGGGTCTCGCCCTGGGTGGGATTCCGGATGGTCCGCTCAAAGCTGGTGTTCTTGGACACCCGTGGAACGCTTGGGCGCCCGAGTGCTCTGGAGGGATGTGCCAGCGCTGGGGTTTGTTCAGCCAGCTCGCAGCCTTTCCCCATGGCAGGTAGATCCCTTTACTCTGATGCTTCCAGGCGTCGAGTCCGCACAGCCCCGGGTGTGTGATAAACGGCAGGGGACGTGCGGGTTAGGCTCGGTTTTTGCCTCTGTGTTTTTGTTTGCTAACCGCATGCCAGCCCCGCCGTGGTGTCCCGGGGCAGGGGCACTGCCCCTGTGGCTCCGGGCGCTCTCCGGCGCTGGGAACGAGCTGCTTCCTCCTGCTTTCGGGTCCTTCCAAGGCAGCGGCCTTGGAACCAGCCCTTCGGTGCTGAAACACGGCCACGCGAGGGATACCTGCGTCTTTTCTGATTCTTTAATTAGAACGTGCAGGTATCTGTACTGAGCATTGGCTCATTTACCCTCTGTCTGGTAGAATTATCTCCCTGGGGAGACTTATGTCAGGCTGCAGTTTAATCGTAGTAAATCCAAACTTAAGCTCTAACAGATTTTTATTGTATAATGCATCCGCTTTTGATTTTTGAGAGGCTATGGGCTCAAATCGTTCTCTGAGTAGGGCTATGTACACCCCAGTGATAAAAATAGAAGCTTCATTAAATAAAGTTACAGAGTTACAATGAGAGAGGCACTAATGCTGCTTGTTTAACTGCACCTCCAGGCCTTCCTGGTTCTGCTGAAAGGTTGGTTTTCTTCAGGGATTCTAAAGTACTTGCAGACTTGTGGTTTGGGTTGGGTTTGGTTTTTTTTTTTTTTTTTTAAAACCAATCCAGGAAGTAGAGATTGTGCTATAAGCAATGGAGCTGTTGCAATTGTCTGAACAAATATAGCACATAATACTTCCTCACAGTCAATGATAGTGTACAGAGCCACCTTTGTCATAGTGTGCAAACAGTGGAAGTGTTAATATATTACCACAGATCAATGTTAGTTTTCTTTTGCGTGGTGTCCACCAACTGGTGTGCTGTGGCTTTGGCTATGCCTGCTTGAAATCTCAGTTTTGATTTTTGGATGCTGTTGGCAGAAGCACTTAATGTGAAAAGTTGTTAAATGGCTTATAAACATACAGGGGCATCGGATCACTTCCCTTTGGGGGCAGGGAATGTTTACAACGTCTTGAGCAGATAACCAGATATTGCAACACTCTTTAACAACTGACATTTCAGGTTTGAAACAAAAGAGTGCAAGTATTTTGCATATCAAACTTGCTGTTGGTGTGGTAAGATACCACACGTGGGATGTTGCATTAGTCTGTGCCACTGCACAGGAATTGTACAGGTCAGTTCTTGGAGAAGACTAGAGATGATTTGTCATGTGAAAAACTTCAGCCATCAAATGAGTTATCATGCCCTTTGCTGCTTTACAAATGTGCTTGAATTTATTTTAGACCTTTTTTTGTTTGTTTTCCTAATGTGTATTTTCAGCAATGTATTTTCCACTGAATCAAAAAAGTGTCCCGTGAAATACCAATGGAACACCTTGTTACTGGACTATTGTTTCACTGGTAATGCCTTGCTGAACTTTAACAGCTTGAGAAGTGTCTTGATCCTCATTGTTTAGTGGAAATTATGTGTTCACTAAAGCAAAATGGAGGCAGCAGGTCTTTTCAAAGCCAGTGTTGCTGTGAGCTGTAGAAATAGGTATGGGAAGCACCAATTTTCTGTGACCAAACTACTGTGTCTTAGACTGAATAAAAATGGTATTTTTGATTTTAAAAATCTGTCAACAAATAAACAAGTGTAATGGAAGAAGTCTGGTATGAATTAAACTGTTTTTTAGGTATGAGATCAAGAGAAAGGATTTACGCTCTGAGTTGGAGTGACATAGCCAAGTATTTGTATTAATGGAGTAAAGGATCAGTGCAGGGAGGGGCCCAGACTAATCTGTGGAAGATTTGGACAGGGTTGGTGATGATAGTGCAGTGTTGGTGTCAGTATCACTAATCTGAGATCCTGGGGGAGAGCAGGGAAGATGCTGCTTGTCCTCAGGAGGAACCAGGGCAGCTGTCTGGGTGATGTGCAGAAAGGAGTGCTGGTGTGTGCCAGGGCAAATGGAAGAAAGATTAAAGTGACAGCAGGAGAGAGAGCCACCAAAAAGATGAAAGGATAAGTAAACACTCCAGGCTGAAAGATAAAAAAGTTTTACTGGAGAGACCTGATGTGACCTAGTTTAAAGCAGAAAATTCTCAATGTGCACTGCAGAAGGTTGGAGTCTTTCTAGGATATTGCTGGGGGGTTGGGTTTTCAGTCATTTGATGTAAATGCGATTGATAAAGTGCAAATTCCGTACATGTTGTCACAGGACCTTTCTTTCTTTTATGATCCGTCAACACCTTTTCCTCTTTTCCTGGGTATCCTTCCTAGTTAGTTTTTCTTGTCAAAAACCCCATTATACCTGAATAGCTACTGAATTGTCAGGAATTGAAATACAGACTCTGTTAGTGTTTGTATCTTCTTGTCCAGGCAGACTATGGCTTTTGTATGTTTTAGTGTACACCATTTCTTTGCATTAGGATTTAATTTTTTAAGTTATGTTTTTTGCTTTTGTTTCCCAAGAATGAATTCAGAAGTGGCTTTTACTAAACTGCAAACTTACCTATGTCAAATTACACCTTTTAACCTATGACTGTCTTCTTTTTTTTAATACAGGCTTTTATTTATACCTCCCACACAAACGTTTGAATCAGTTTTGTGATACAAGTGGTTAAATTGTGAAGTTTCAGTTATATCTAGAAATAAGGCAAGGGCATCTGTCTCTAAAATTCCTCTGCCTTTTAGTTTCCCCTATCTAAAACTGACATTTTAAATATTTGTTTAGACGTGAACCACTGGCTCTTATCAACCTCAAAAAGAAAAATGAAGAAACGGGGGAAGAAGAACTTGCCTCTCGTTTGGATAACTGCAAAGCCAAAGCCACCCGGCACATCTTCCTTATCCGTCATTCTCAGTATAATGTGGATGGGCGGGCTGATAAAGACAGAACTCTGACCCCGCTCGGTAGGTGTCACCCACAGCATCACGCTTTGCTTTGAGGACACTGTTTGTCCCGTGTGCTGTCCTGACGATGTGCTTTACAGAGTTCTGAAAACAGTTGGAAAGAAACTTGTTGAAGGAAATTCCCAATTATCTCAAGGTTAACAGAGTAAATTTTCATGCCACCTGCTCTAATTCCAAAGGGCTAAAGCTTTTAAACTTAGCTCCGTCATTAACTTGAGATAGGTTTCTCTTAAAAGGTAGCTTGTGTTTCTTTTAGTTATCTGATCAATTTTTAAAAAGAAAGCACTCCTGACTTTCCTTTCAGTTGGAGAGTTCAAATTCATTTCACTTTTGCTACTGTTGCTGTTTTTGGGAGTACTTCTAATCAGATGGTTGACATGAGGATAACCTCTTGGCTGTGTTCATTGATCCTGTGACTAGTCTCAAAGGCTAATTAGTATTACTTTTAATAGTGTCCTTTCAAAGCAGTCAATGCTTCCTTGATTATATATTTGTCAACACTGCTTTCAGAGGGGGAAGAAATATTATTGTTCTGTTCCCTCCAAACCTAATTACCGGTGTGCAAACAGGAGTGAAACAAGCTTCAAATGCTGTTTTAAACTGTAACACAGTATAATCTTAATCCTGTCTCATCCTGTGCCTTAAGTAAAAGACTTAACCTGTCTGTTGGCTTTTCACCTGAAAGACGGGAGGAAGCCCTTCCTGAGACCGCCTGTGGAGCTCGTGTTGCCTTGATGAACAGTGCACTGTCAGGCCTGAGAAGGTCTGGCCTGTTTGACACGGGCCCTCTGTGCTCCTTGAACAGATGGCTTGGGTCAGCACTGCCTTTTATTGGAAGAGAGTTCCTTGGGGTGGAGCTAGCAGGGATACTGAATACTTCAGTGAAACTTGCTGTCCGCCCTAATTAAAACAAGGAAACAATCTTTTCCTGCCAGTGGAAATGTGACTTGAAATTGTCCAGCCCGTAAGGTTGGTCTGAATAAGTTTCAGGTCTGACCCTGGTAAAAATGTGTTCCAGTTGCTGTTTGAAAGGAAAAACTCTGACATTGATGGAGACCTTTTATATCTGCTGGACAACTTTTCTGGTAGTTTGCGTGAGACACTTGTGGGACTGTCACTAATTTATGTAATGAATATCCTTGTTAAGGTCGAGAGCAGGCTGAGCTGACTGGACACAGGCTGGCAAGCTTGGGATTAAAATTTGATCAGATTATCCACTCCTCCATGACAAGAGCAACTGAAACAACTGAAATTATAAGCAAACATCTTCCAGGTAAGACTCTAACTTTTCATTGTCTTCTGATCCTTAAAACTGTGTCCAGTATAATTCTAAGCTTATCCTTAAGGTTGAGATGTTATTTAGCCATTTTCAAGCCCTGTGTGAATATGTCTGTATTAATAAAGAAACCTACAACTGTAATTCTGCTTGTTTCCAGTTTATCTTTAAAAGTACATGTTTTCAAAGTGCAGCAGTCTAGGAAGACTCAGCTTGCTGTGCCAAGCTGGTCTGGCTGTTCTCAGCTGGAATGAACTTTGTCTTTCTGATGGCAACAATTGTGTTGGAGAGATTCTCACACCCTCTTGCAGGAAGTGAGTAGACTAAAATGGACTTTAGGATGGAGAGGAAGCCTTCCTTGAAGAAAGACTGTAAAAATGGATTGATTGTAGACTTGTGGGGCTGTTTGCAGTAGCCTGTAAAGTAGAAACTCCTTTCTGAATGTGTATTTAATATTTCAGGAGTCAAAAAAATTAGTACTGATCTGCTGAGAGAAGGAGCACCTATAGAACCAGACCCTCCAGTCTCCCACTGGAAACCTGAAGCTGTGGTAACTTTTTCTTTAAAGTGTTGTTGTGTTGTTGTTGTTGATGTTTATGGTTTGGTTTTTTTCAGTATATTCTGTATGGACAGTAGTGATAACTGGCAGTGTCTGAACTGATGTTTTTTTATCATAGACCTTTAGATAATTGCATACTTTTCTCCTCCCCAGTAAGTGTACAGAACAGTTAAAATAATTTGCAGTCCTTGAGTGTTAATTCAGGCTCAAGTGTCATGAAGAACTCCGGAGCAGATGGGCCCGGCAGGAAGGTCAGAGGCAGGTGCTGCTCTGAGCTGTGTGTAACTCTGCCCTCGCTGCCCTCAGCAGTATTACGAAGATGGAGCTCGAATTGAGGCTGCTTTTCGGAACTTCATTCATAGAGCGGATGCCAAGCAGGAGGAGGACAGCTACGAGATCTTCGTCTGCCACGCCAACGTCATCCGCTACATCGTGTGCAGGTACCAGCTGGGCTGAGGGCACGGCCACCTGGGGCTTCACAGGGCCAGCTTTATTGAGGAGTCTTGGTTTATGGCACCACTGAGGGAGGAGATGTCCTGATTTGGCTTGTTTGAAGGGGTTGGGTATTGGTGCCTGCATTGTGAGCAGCTGCTTCTGCACCTTCCTGGCAGGATTTGTTTGCAGATACATTTGAAAATTAGAACAATTTCAGTGTGAGAATGGCTAAATTGGTGAGACTTAATCTTTTTTGGTACATCTGAACAGTTATTTAATACCACGTGCTTCTGTTTCCATAAACCTGATAACAGTGCCTGGTGTGGACTGTTGGAAAAGACAAAGAGAGCATCTGACTGGATGCATCTTCTTGAGGTGACATGAATTTGATCTTAGAGTGAAAGATAGATTTAGTTTGGGGAATTTTTCACTAATGGAAATTTTTTGAGTTCAAGTTGCATTAGTGTGTTTTTGTGGTAATATCCAGTATTGGGTTAAAGGGAGAGTGGATCTTTCCAGTAACATCAAGGTTGTTCATGAAGGAGAAAACAGTTCTGGATCTTCGCCTGTCTCTACATCCAGCCAGCTGAGTCTGTTTTATTTCTCTTCCCTATCAACAAACCACTGTCTGTAAGATAATTTGTTGTGAGCAGGACAGATGTGATTAAACTTTAATTTGATCAATATCTGCAACAATTTCAGTTAGCTTTATTTAGCTGAGCTAGTTAAGTGCTAGCCTGTCTGCACTGTGGGCTGCTTTAGAGCTCTTCAAAATGGCTGTACTTAAAATTATTGATCAGGTAAACAGAATATTCTTCCCCTTGCCAAAAAATATCACGTTGCTGCTACCTAGGCTTTTTCTGAAATACTTGCTTTTTGCTGTTCCTTCCCTTTTCATTTTAACTTTTCTTCTGTGCCTTCTATTCCAGGCTGAGTAGCACAGTTGAATACCATCCATGTAACATTGTCTTTGAGTCTAGCGTGGCTGTAGCTGGTGTTTAATTTCTTGGCTTTCTACAAGACTGTCATAAAAGCCAAAACCAAGTCATTCCTCAGTATCTGAGGCAAAAGGTGTTTGAGACATGGTATTTTTTCCAGCTGTTCAGTGCAATTGATGTTGCTCCTGAGGCTATTGAGTTAGGAATTTCAGAATAGCTGGAGACTAGCTGTGATACTGTGTTTCTATAGAAGGCACAAGGTATTTTTTCTTGCCCCTTGTGGGGAACGATGTAGCTGATGGAAAGCGGTTCTGGTGAGCTTCTCTCAGAGACCCATGCAGGCCAGTGGACTGAATCCTGTCTCGCTGCCTGTGCTCTGGATGTTGCACACCAGCCCGTGAGGGAGAGGCTGAAGTGGCATGTGACAGCGGCAGCTGAGGACATTGCCACACCCCCCTCGGCTCTGCGGAGGCGGCCCTTGGGATGCTGAGCCAACTTCTCCACCTGCCCCGCCCTGCAGAGGCTGGTGTGGCGGTGCAGCTGCCTGGGGACAGCCTGACCTGTGCTCTCCCCTGTCGTGTTTGTGCTCGGAGCGCTCCCAGCAGCCTCCCGCCTTCTGTCGGCTTGCATTAATCCTGTCAGCAGTAATCACACCCATCTGCTGGACTCCGCTTATCCAAGGGCACTGCTGGCCCCACTCCAGTTATCAATGCTGTGGTTTTATAGCAGTTTCATGAGAAAAGTATTCTTTTCAAGACTGACTGGGAGCGTTGGCATGCAAGCTGCAGAACACCCAGCAATTTTATTTTTCCCCCCCTACTGTGGGGCAGAAGGTGATGCTGTGAAGGCACGTTAATACAACTGGATGAATTAGTAAGAGAAATGTGTTTTTTCCCCCAGGGCATTGCAGTTCCCCCCAGAAGGCTGGCTCCGACTGTCCCTTAACAACGGCAGCATCACTCACTTGGTGATCCGGCCCAACGGGAGGGTGGCCCTGCGAACGTTGGGTGACACGGGGTTCATGCCTCCAGACAAGATCACACGCACCTGAAGGAGCCAGGAGGGCTCTCCACAAGCCCCTCGAGTTTCTTTGCACTAGCACATTCTGCTTCAGTACCACTAGATTTGTTACATTGGGGTGTGATGCTGTCTTAAAATGTCCTTTAGCCCCTTGCCTCCTTCATATTCATATCTGCCTTTCAGTCCAGAAAAGAAGAAACCTTTGTAAGCCTGAAGCTGTCCAGTCCTTAAGTATTCCCCAAACCTCAGAGTGGAATACAGAGACTGAATGTCTGCTCAGCAGTTGCAAGAGCACCGACTTTTCCCTCACCCGCCATGAATTTCTCTAACCAAAGCTTGCTCCTGTGGATTTTTCTCTTGTGCAGGAAGGTGATTGGTGTGGGAACAGCCTTGTATCTCACTGCAGCTAAAACAAAAGATGAGCCAGCTTGTTTCAGCTCCTGCAGAAAAAGTGACACACAGGGTATTCTGCTGTTCAAAAGGACAAAGGGATAAAGCTTCAGTTTTTGTAAGCTGTTAAGTGTGTATATTTATGTTGTGTCATTGTTCCCCTCTGCCCCACCAAAAAGCCCATGTAAACTGTGCCTGGAGGTTATGAGCATAAAGCAGAGGGTAAAAAGCCCACTTGCCTCAGAGCTGTGGTGCTAGAATTAACTGCTGCTTATATTAAGTGTTCTGCCATCCTCAGGATGTCCTTTAAGATGTTCTGAACAATATTTTTCAGTTTTGTAAAGCCTTTAACTAAAGCATAGGTGGGAGAAGGCTGTAGAGATGAGTCTGTAGCAGTTAAGATGGAAGGAAAGCAGCAATCTTCTGAAAGTGCTTTCAAGTTACTGACTCATATTTTTGAGTGCTCTCTCCCACTGATTTATATTTGTTGATAGCTTACCTTGACAGTGGAGAAATACCACCACTGAGTTCCAGGTAGTGATGCTGCAGGTCAGAGGTTCTGCAGTTCTGGAACAAACTGCTGTTGCTGCAGGATGTCTGTGGGATGGCTTTTCTAGGTCAAGTGTGTCAGGCAGAATCTTAAGTGCCTCCTTCACACAGCTCTGACACTGCTGGGCTTATTCTGGAAGAGGAGGGCTCAGAAGCATTCCAGCTTAAGGCTGTTTGCTGGTCACCCTGTAGTAACTCAGCTCAGGTAATAGCTGAAGTCTTGAAAAGTTTTCACCATCTTTACAGACTGTAGGTTCTTGCTTGACAGGTTCTTATCATTAAGGATGTTGATTAGGCCCTGTACTCACTCCTGTCAGAGCTATATGAAGCATAAGCAGGGCACACAACCTCTGCAGACAGGGCTTAAGGGCTTCTTCCATACCACACTGCTCCATCAGGATGAGTTTAAGGAACTGGGGCAGGAAGAAACCATGATCGTTGTGTAGTGCAAGGTGTGGGGGCATGAGGAAACCATCATGATGTATCTCTCTCTCATTGATGCAATGAGAATAATTTATCAGTTTTTGTCTATTAACTTTTTAAAAGTTTTGAATAAAATACTTGGTCTGTCTTTCTTTCCTGTCTCCAGCTGAATGGCTGCAGGAGCAGCTGTGGCTGGAGAGCTGCACAGGGACTGCCACTATCCCACCCTGCTGAGGGCAGCAGTTTATGTACCAGCTCTGGTCTTTTAGCTCCAACCATCTGAAATGTAACCTGAGACATGAGGTAGCAGAGTTAACTGTCCTCAGCCACAGAGATGCACAAGAGGGGACTGCTGTAGCCTAAGCACAGCCGTTTGCAGGGCTGTGTCACCACCCCTGGAACAGCAGCACCAACGCCAATAAGATGAAAGTCCTGGGCATTTTTATTTGTGTGTATACACATACCATCCCTCTAACACACCCCTTACACCCCTGTGTCAGTGAACAGGCTCTTGGTGGGCAACCAGAGGATAATACACAACACCTCTTTGCCAAAGTACAGAAATTAAGGTTGGGTGACACAAATTTCATACTTTCCCCTCCACCTTAAATACACTTTTTTTACCATATTTTAAGTTCCAGTCTCTTCAACCGTGTAAGACTGTTCTTTATGTCTCTGGGGGTATAGTGCAGTGCCCCTGTGCACACACACAAAAGATGCAAGGCCTGCACCACCCAGGGAGTTGCCCTGTCACAGGATCAATGCTGCTCCTCCTCCCCATGCCCCACACACTGAACATCACACAGGCTGACACTTTGAGCTATTCATTTGGTCTTTAATAGAAAGTGGGGTAGTTCTCTATTTTTAACATGACACTGCTAATTAAAAAACAACAAAAAACACAGCTAATATTTTGCACCTTTAAAAGTGAACTTTTGGCCAAGAAAACAATTCAAGCACTACCACTCTGATTTAAAGTGTCTCCACAGGCTGAGTGTTGAAGGGCTTTCTTCACAATCAAATGATCAAATGGCTACATAAATTGCTATTTTTGTCAGCTGAAGCAACACCTGGTTAGAAAACCCTGACCTTTTAAGTGCAGTACAACTGGACTAATACACATTATATAAACACAGTTAAAAAAAATATTCTCTTGACTGAACCAAACAAAATGTGAAAGGGAAAAGGGGTGGGTGGGTGGAGTGGTGTGTGTGGGTGTGTCTGGCTACATGTATATACCAGTAACATACATTTAAATTTTTTTAAAAATAAAGAAAAACCAAAACAAAAAAACAAAATAAAGGTAAAAGGACAGAGAACCAGAGTGTTAGTATCAGTCTCCTGGCTCAGTAACAAACTTAGCAAAAGGGTGATGCTGCCATACAACAGCTTGGAAGGGCCAGTGTGGAGAACAGCAGCTGCACCCACAGCAACTTACCCCATCAGTTTGGCTGTAACATGGTATGAGGCAATTCCTATCAGCTGAATAATTTCTCCAGAACAATAAAGATGTAATTTACATTAAATTATTTAAAAAACCCCAAACCAACACCACAAACAAAACAAAAACCCAATCCTAAACAAACCCTGGCCCCAAACCTTTCTAAGTAAAACTGTAGGTATGTGGGACCTTAAAATGTTTGAGACCATGGAGCCTGCTGCATCAAAAAAACATAGAAAAACTCAAACAAGCAAAACCCTTATAAAAAAGTCAGTTAACACACTTGGTAACAGAAGGTTATCTTTGTGAGGTTTTTCTTTTCTTTTTTTTTTTTTTTTTAAATGTCTCTTAAATCATGACACCCAACCCAGCCTCTGCTTGTTGTCTGGAATATGAGAGGCATTTCTGTAAAGCAGCTCTTTCTAATATCCAGCTCAATGGACCAAGGCTTAATTTTAACAAAAGAGCAAAATAAGCCTTTTTTTAAAAGAATAATTTCTAGAAGAGGAGTTTCTCCCCCAGCAGAGAGCTATCACACCAGATAATCAAACTTAAGAGACATTAAAAGACATCCTGTTCAGAAAGCCCAGAGAAAAACTGTATTTTATGTGCCCGGAGTAAGTGGATGCCACTTTTTTTAAACTTCTAAAAGAACAAAACTTTAATTAAAAAAATATATTACAAAAGGCACTACTGAGCTTGCAAAAGCATTAAGTGCAGTGTTGTAGGTTTGTCCCAAATCATGGACCTATGGAGGGTGCACAGTTTGTGTAGGAACAGTCACTGAGCCACAGTGAGCTCGGGGTCCAGTGAGCCCCAGGGGACCCTCGAGGGGCAGCAGGGCCAACCCCTCCATTCCCACTGTGTCTGTTTAGCCTGGGGGCACTTTTACAGGCTCTGCTTCCTCCCTGCCTGTGTGGCACCAGCAAATCCTAATCCATCCCTTCTGACCTGCACAGCCTTGGAAGAGCTTCATTTCCTGATCAAATCTTCGCTGTAACAATACAGGAGTCTGTGGTGGTTTTTTTTTCCTTTACCTAGAGAGCTCTGGTTCTGGAAGCCTTACACACAACATTATAACCATTAGGCTTGATAAGGAAAACTCTGGAGTTTTGAAAAGCTTTCTTCACTCTCAGCACACCGTGCTGTCGAAACAAGTCATTCTTACAGAAGGCTGAAGAATAAAATTACCAACTCGTGTAACAAAAACTCATTACCATGTCGAGACTAGAGACATAGTAAAAGCTTAGATTTCAATAAAAATATTTTTAGTCCTTATTCCTTTCTCTTTACACTTGGGAAATAAGGAGTCACTTCATGGGCCACTGGCTACCACGCTACTATATTACAAACTAGACCATTAAGATACCTTGCTGGTAAATTTGCTAAGATTATTGCTCATGTGCTTTTGTGCAATAACTATTAAAATCTGCTAACGTTAAAAGCTTTGGTGGGGGGAAAAAAACCAGCTAATTTTTCTTTCTTTCTTGATATTCACACTATCTTTTAAAAAGAATCCCAGTAGTTTCTACAGTGCCCTGTTTCTAAAGCACTGGGTAGATCACGGTGTCTGTAACAGGCTCAGAACAAGCAAAAACTCGAGGTTCTCTGTGCACATACACATGGACAGACAGGTGAGTGTGTGTGGGTAGGAGTGCCCAGCCCAGACTGCTGGCTGGAAATGCTGGCTGATTATGCACAGGGTTTCTTATCCCCCTTCCCTACTAGGAAGTTACCCTTGCATTACCCAGGCAGCTTTTGGGCTCTTCACTCTCAGAGTTCCCCCTGCAAACATGAGAACATTTAACTTCCTGCCATCAATCTCCACTCCTAAGGTTCTGTTTGCTGATGATTCCTTGCCTATCCAGGGCAAAGAGAGGCAGCCACGTGATCATGACAATAACAATAACCAGTGATGGCAAATACCACCATTGCTAAGGGATGGCTCAGCTCACCGTGTTAGTGGCAACAAGGGTTAAGTTGTAGCTACTGGACAACTGCACTGTCACGAACTTCTTGCATGTCACCAGTAATAATCTATCTTGTATATGGCATTAAGACATAGATTCCATTTTTTAAAACATACAGTTGTCCTCAACTGAGGAAAAATAAATAGCCAAGTACAAACCTCCTGTCACTTTAGTAACGTTGTAGTTCTTTCCTCGCTGTAACAACGACCATGGGAGTGCAGCGGGCGCCGGGCGGTGCCTCAGTGGGCGGGGGGCTCTGGCAGGTATCGCTGTTTGAGCCGCGCCTGGTGCACCCCGGCCGGGCTGTAGCGACCGGGGCTGTCCGGCTCCGCGGGGAACGCGCCGGAGCCGCCGTGCCTGCCCAGACTGCCCGGCACGGCGCTGCTGCTGCCTGAACTGGGATACGCTGAAGCACTTGGAAGACCCGCACCGATAGTTTGGGACCGGAATTTTGCCTTCAGGGCAGGACTTGGCCAACTGAAAGAAATGAGAAGTGATTTTGTGGTGGTTTTTTTTTTTTTTTTTTTTTTTTTTTTAAAAGGCTGCAATAAGGAGAGCAGCGCTTTAACTCAGAATCACTGTCACTTTATTGTCAGATTTTTTCCTAAATCAGTAAGAACTTGTACTTAAAATTTCTTTGAAAGCAGAACAAAGTATTTTCTTTGTTAAATTAAAACTCCTCCTCTGTAAAAATCTTTCCTTTTCTCTAAATTTTATCTTAAGCAAAGCAGAGTGACCAAAGGCTGAGTCTAGCATCTCTTCTCTTCTATGTGACACATAAGACTCACCTTAAGATGTGCCACTTAAGAGCTACTACAGAAAACATGCCATAGGTACAAATATTTTACAAGATGTACATAAATAACTGTGGTCCCCCAAACCAGCAATACTCAAAGCAAATAAATAGCATATTTCAGGCCTCCCAAGAGATGCAGCCTGTGTCCATTACTTGTGAGGCAAAACACAACATTCTCTCAAAAAAAAAAAAACCACACACCATCCTTCACATGAACAATTCCTTTAGACTAGGGTAATAAAGGGTAAAAATAAAAACAGTGGAAAACAATGAAGATGTTCATCTTACCGTCACTCTGCACAACCTAAGTACTGCAAAGTAATACAAAGTTCCTGCATTACATCCACAACAGGGATGAATTACCAACCAACAGCACAATTACTGCTTATGAATAGACACCAGCCAAAAAGGCTTGGTGATTACCTTCAGAAACACACTAACAGTTGAATAGTTAAAACACGGCTTTGTGAGCAATAAGACCCAAAATTCTGCTATTCAAGCTGCTCTGCAGCTGACCTGCTAAAAATGTTATTCCAACTCATTTGCTGAATTTGCAGCATTACCTTTGCCTGTCAGATGAGGAGTAGGACTGCACTGTGTGCTTCCATTTGTAAATCATTGGGTATTTCTGTGCATCAATCTCTGCTGCTCCTATGGCTGCTAAGACATCACTATCCAGCTTCGAGGGCTGCTCCCTAAAATAAAGACAGAAATGGATGAAAACAGAACTGCCTGCTTAGGCAATAAACCCCCCCAATTTCAAACACTCAGTTTTTATATACACAGTCAGATTACTGTGCTCCTCTACAAACACAGCTTCTTTATGAACACTCTCTCTCAGTCCTCCCCCAAATGACTGCAATTGCACAGAAGTCTCAATAAAAGTTTTGAAAATGTCATCTGAAGATACCCCAGGAGTATAGTGAACACTTTGTTCATCTGAGTCGTGGAACCACAGGCCTGTGAGATGAACACAAACAGTCAAGTTCACTGACACTGATTTGGAAACACAGACTTCTCTTCCTTATGCTTGTAGGTGTTGAGGTAACGAGGTGCAGAACTCCACGGCTTCTGTACAAGCACTGGGGCACTTTCAGATGATCATTCAATGACTGCAATATTGGTGCTTAGTGCCACATCACCTCAACCTTCCCTCAGAAGTATCTTGTTTTGCAAGCAGAAACCCAGGGACAAATAAGTATTAAAAAAGACAATTCTTACCCAAGCAGGAATAACTTAGAATTGTCATTTGTGGGTGAAGCCTTCAAGAGAAACTTCTGGGAAGAAAGCTCCTGACGTTGTTGTGCCTCCTTAGCCTGAGTTCCAGATTGCCTAGGCAGTCTCTCCTTTTCTAGTGGTATTTTGTGTTCTGTCCTTAATTTGGTCTCTCCAGGTTTTCCTGTAACACTTGGCTCAGAACAACTTGCCAGTGACGCTGCAAAGCGGGTCTTCTTCAGGATTCCCTCGTTCTCAGTTTTATCACTGATTTCCTGAGATACTCCTGCAATTGCCTGCTCCTGGAAGGACAGGCTCTCAAACTCCGACATCAAATTGGAAACGGGCGCCGCGAGACAGCCCTGGCCTTCCCGCAGCCGCCTCCTGTCGCCGGGCAGGGGATGGCAGAAGCCGTTCCTGCTGGAAGCAGCTGCCTCTATGATGTTTGCTGCCTGGGCCATGGACAGGATGTCACACTGGGCCTCTCCCACGGCACCGATGGCGGGCTCCGGGCACGCCACGGCCGGGCTGATGTTCCGTGCCGCGTTTTGTCTGTTCTTAATTTCTTCTAAGCTCATGTCATCGTCATCCTCATCCAAAAATGCACCCACAGAAATAGAATTGCAGGACTTTTTACTCTTCCCTGTAAACGGTTTCAGTAAGAGCAACACATAAAAAGACTTAACAGAATGTTCAGTAAATAAATCAGAAGACATATTTTTTATGCCTTGTTCTATCTCCTGAAGCCCTCTCTAATTTTAATTAGCTAACAATAACAACAGCATGAACTAACCTGACTAAAGCTACAAATGCAAACTGGGAACATTATGGCTGTATATTTTGTGCAAATAATCTTTCCTATCCTAATCATTTCAGAACTGCATTTCTTACACCACTCACTTCAGCCATTAACCAGCAACAAAAGATAAAGTCAGGATAAAACATAACAGGGCAGGAAAATACAAAACAGCTTAAGTTTTTGTCTCCTCCACAGCATAAAGGCTTATGACTAATCCAATGACCACCCCTCAGGGTCTTAGGCCAGGTTTACCCCAGTAGCAGAGCCCTTCTGGATCTATATCACACAGAAAAGGAGGAAGGAGCACAACGATTTGGGACTAGTGTTTGCTGGCAGGAACATATGGCAAGCAAGGTCTTAGATGGTATAAAAGCTTTCCTGGGTTTTGCTCATTGTGTCTCACTCTCAACTGTAAAGAATTAGTTTTTATTTTAAAAAGCTATTTATCCGGTATCTGTGGATTATAAAATTCTAAACTTGAAGATAAATTCCCAAATGCTCTGAGTGAAAACACATAGAATAAGTTTTCTTATAGGGATTTCCTTTGGGGGCTACAATCAAATGAAGTACTTCATATGAAAGATAAAGAACATTAATAAAGTCTGCTGTATTTCTCCTGCATTCACAGTGTTGTTGGCTACTTTTTCAATACTATATCAGACTGTTTGGATAACAGACTAATAATAGCAACCACAACAGGTGAATACTACTTCCCCTGGGTACCAAGCTTTTTCTCTCCCTCTTTTCCCTTGGTACCACCTGTTGTTTGCAGCATTTGCCCTTTTCTTACCAGAGGGATGTGGAGTTTTATATCTATTGTAGGTTTCATTTTCCCCTGTCTCTTGCTGAGCCTTTTCGCTCATGCCACAATGATTCAGGTACTCTTCTAACTTTCGCAGCCCCTCCTGGGAAGACAGATCAACAAAACAGCCCAGAAATTCCCAGTATTCAACCCACGGGAACCCCAGCTCATGAGCTAACTCCCTGCAATAAATAAAATAAAACGAATCATTTGTGAAGACAGAAATATTAGTTTGACAATAACTTTTCTAATCATATTCTATCAGCTATGAATAGGAGCACAAATGTGCAACTAGGAAACACAATTCTGCAACAATTAACAGTCTGTAACAGCACAGACATTCTTAGCAAACAAACTATCACATCATTTGTTCTATTTTTCAAATTTAAGCTACTATTTTTACTGTTGGCAGCATAACAATTGCCATCTTTAGGCTGACTAGACATCAGAAAGAGATGAATGCCCACTGATGGAGGCCTAATTTGAATGATATTGCATTCAGCAGCTTTTTCTATTTGGGAATGGGAGAAGTAGGGAAAAGTGAGGGATTATTTCAAAGAATGAAATCTAGTCAGCTTTTAACAAACTATGGGGGGTTTGTATATTACTGATAAAAGGTATTTTAACAGCAAGGACCCTCTCCCCACCCCAGCTTTTACAAAGCAGCACATTGGTAGTAGGATCTTTTCATTCTGTTCTCTTTTAACAATCCCTCACTTTCCCAGAACAGGTAGGCTGTGCATAGTTTTAAATCTTCTGAAATAACAGACAAGTCAATGCTTCAGAAAAGTATTTCATATACACCATATTTCAAATATCTTTACTGCCAAAGCTAAAAAAGCCAGGTGTCACATTTTAGATATTTTTTTTACACAAAATTACAGTAAAAATCCAACTACAATACACTTCATTAGATATTTCTGCAGTAACTTTTGGCCCTGTATATTGTTCAGTAAGTAACAACTGTACTCTCAGCAAAATCTTTTGCTTTTAATTGCTCTATTATTGATTTTCTATACTGATAGTCTTTTAGATACCTTCCAACTCTTTCAACACCTCTCTCCAGGTCAGATTTTCTGACATTGTGAAAGAAGCCAGCTCTCTCTCGAGGTGGAGTTTTCCAAAGCCTGCGAAATTCTTCAGCCTTTAAAAAACAGAAATAAATTTTAAAACTACCCTCACAATAGAAAGCAACTCAGTGCTGGCTAAATGTCTGTCCACTGGTCTAGAAGAGGTTTAGTTGATTGCTGCCCACAGGTACAGAACTCAAGCTCTGCCACAGGTATTGCTCAACTCCAGCTGTGAAGGATCTCACAGAGGATCCAAAGCTACTCCTCCCAGCATTACTGGCAACTTTGATCTCCCAACTGCTCATTAGAAGAGAGGAACCATCGTGCACAACCACCTGAAAGCCAACTGTGCTGACACCACGTCTGCCTGGCTTTAATTTGTGTGCAGCAGGAAACAGAAGTGTCTTGTAATTCTGCCATGTCATTATAATTCATTTAATTACAAATGCTCTCCTGGTCACTGGTTTCTAAGATGCACAGGGGATATTTTTATATGCACAGAATTACTACAATTACTAGAATATATTCTTGCTGTCTATTCTGCCGTTTGAATGACTCAAGGGAATTTTTTGGTGAAATCCCATTTTTTGACTTTATATGATAAAATTCACAACAATGACTAAGAATTACATTCAGACATTAAAAATATCTGTCAGCAATCAAAATGATGAACTGTTTACATCCTAAGTAATACTTTTCAGAGTATAAATGTTTAATTTTCTGTCAGTTGAACAGAAAAATGATCATTTAGAAGAAAAAGCATTAAGCATCTTGGTAAAATTCAGTCTTGAAAAATTCAAGCACCAGATGACACAAAGTTCTCCACTGTATTTATTCACCATTTCTAAAGCTGTTATGCTTCCAGCACATCCCTATTAGACAAATGAGCCAAAGAAACACCTAGAAGTTTATGATATACTTAAGAGGTATTTAAGTATTCCTTCTGAAAACAAAAGATTTGCTTTTCTGCTATACAATCAATATTTTTCCAAAGTCATCCCAACACCTATTACCTGGTTGTCAGTTTCTCCATCTGGAAAAATACATAAATGTTAAGTCAACAAGCAGAAGTGATAAACTGCTTCTAACATCCTGTGGCAATTTCTAGAAATTAGATAAAGACATAGTTAAGACTTTTAAAACTGATTCATAGTTGCATTGAAAGGCTTTGCTCCGTGTTAGAAAGTTACAGCAAATACCTGTAAGAAATTAAAGGTTTGCCAAAGGTGCTCTTTCAAAGGATGCCTAAAATAAAATGAAAACAACTTTCTTTTGACTGAACTTCCATTATTCTTATTTATACAACATTCTGTTTTCAGCAATAAAATAATCTTCTAATGGCTCTTTATTCATAAAAAAGCAAAAAAAAAAAAAAAATCATTAGAGTGATATAAAGTTTTCCCCTTACCTTTGAGGGGCTCATGGGGCCTGCAAAAGCTCTTATGGACAACACTGGATCTTTGGGGCTGCCAGGGTATTTAAAGGAGGTCCTCTGGGGGCCGTCATCCACCTGATCTGGTGACCACGGTGCTCCAATGACAGGAGCTGAGGAATTGTCTTCTGCTCTCAAGAGTGGCACATAGTATCGACCTAAAATAAATAATACAAAGCTTTCTTAAGAAGTTTATACATCAGCCTGATGCATCTTCCTGGAGTATCAATGCATCCAGACATTTAACCATCTGACTTCATTTCACTAGGAAATCTACCTGGAACTCAAACTCACTGTTTCAGTATTTACTGCCTGCTTACAGATGGCATTTTAGCAATGGTACACAGAGCCTTTCCATCAGCATCTTCAACAGATTTCAAAACCTCCTTTTGCAAATGCCTGAACTCACATGTGACAAAACAGAGAAGTTGTATGTCAAAGAAATTGCAGGAGTCCCCAGTGTGACAGATACATCTCTTGGCCTGTAAAGGGCTTTTGTTTCTTTTAGATTAAACATTCTGCTCCAGGCTTGCTGAATGAGGGCCATACCCACATTACAGAGCCATGACGGTAACTTGTGATCCAGACATTAACAGTTCTGACCATATCACTTAAAACACACTAAGCTTTTTGTTCCTGCTCAGTTTTAGTTTCCCTTTGCACAGCACTGTACTGCAGCATCATTTATGAATTCAACTGCTACAGAAAGCACATAGAATAAAAGACAGCAAAGAGCCAAAATACACGTCTGATACAGCACAAAACTCCGCATACAGACCTTTCAAGTACTCTCTTAGTTTTTCTTTCAATTCTGCAGATTTATTCTTGCTTCTTTCACAAACCACCTGTTAATACAATTTTAGTTGTTAATAAAGCATAAGACCTCATTTTGAAACCAACTGCAATGTGTTTTCTTGAACAGTCACAGTATTTGCCTCTACCCATCTCACCCAGTACTTTTAATTCATGGAAGATCAATCCACTAAAATACATTCACATCTATAAATTCTAAAAGTTTTCCACAGATACAGTCAACCTAAAATATTTTTAATGTTATCAAAAAATTACACTTTAATCATAACCTTACTACATCCCTTCTATCTACAGCACTTACAAAGTGTCTGAATATGAAAAATACTGATTAGACGGAACATTTTTGTGGTTGTTGAGGACACAGAGAGGCTTACTTCTGCTGGAGTTTGATCATATTTGTTTCTTGGGTTTTTTACAATAGCTGGGTGCGAGGTAAGTACATTAACAACATCCAAATTCCCAAACTTGCAGGCAAAATGCAATGGAGTATCAAATCCCTGCAGTGGGAAAAAAGGAAAAATTCACATGCATTTAGAAAGATGATTAGATCAATACACACATTTAATTTTGAGACCAGGAAAAGTAAAGAAATGTCATGACTAATTATCCAAGCAGTTATCAAGATAAGTATTTTCCCACCATACTGTAGAATGATGATTATTAACACCCACAAAACTCAGGAATAGCTCATTTTGCTACAGTGTCCCCTTCTGTTATCTTTCCTTCTCACTTACACATCCTTAACACCTTCCATAATAATAAAAAACAGGTCACCATGCAAACCTTACCATTTTATCTGGTGTGTTAAGGTAAAGGTCAACAATGTACTGGATGCGATTCTTCAACATGCCCTCATTGTCATCTGGGTACATGAGCCTCATAAATTCAGGATTTTCTAAAGTGTCCAGTAACAACTGGCAGATACCAGGTTGATTCTCCTTGGCAGCAACATGCATGACATTGTACCTACACCCTTCCTGGAAAAAAAAAGACCAACATTAGAATGAACCAAAATCTAAACAGCTCTCTTACACCCATACACGCAACTGATTTAATTGTGAAAATACAAAGGCTCCCACAGTGAGTCTTGTACCAGCACAAGTACTTTACAATATTTTTGTAAAGACTTATGCATCTTTACACCCACATTATTCTTATAATTAATGAAATTACTTTTATACTCAGCTATAGTATTTTTCTACATCTAGGACAAAAATGTGGCAAAGAAGGCATATTTAGATATCACAAAAAGGAGGTTGGAAGTTCAGTGTGTAAAAAGAACATGAGACGGGGGTGTATATATAAATAAAAAACTCATCTGTGCTTTTTTGTATTACATACAAATTTTCAACAGCTCCACAAAGCTGGTCTGATAGAAGGGATTCATTAAAGTGAGATTGTCAGTGTTTGCTAAATGGCACTTTATACACGGTTTTGAAATTTAATAGTGGTGCTTAGGTAAGCAGTGACGTAGGAACACCTAATTACAGCCTAGGCCCTACTCTGGTCCTTAAAATTAATCTATTCTGAGAAAGATTGCAATTATTTAGAGGAGATCAATATTATATGAAGACTATTCTTTCACTACTCAATAAAACTATTCTCCCCCTGAAGAACTGCACACTCAGTTCCTTTAGCTCTTCTGGAGCACAGTGAGCCCTCAGCCATGACGAGTGACTTACACAGGACAGAGAACTGCCTGGTTCCTCTCCATTTTCAGCTACTACCAACAAACACTGAGAAACCTTGCACTGGCTGACACAAGGTACCTTGGAGGAAAAGTGGGAAAAAACATTCCTTCCAGTTCTGCTGTCATAACTCCAAAGCTACATCACTAAACCAGAACATGGATTTTTCTGTTTTGTTGGGTTTTTTCACCTGTACAATCGTTGGATTGTCTCCTGACCCAATCAGATAGCGAGGGTTACTCCAAATGAGTTCTGAAAAGGTTGTTGTGTCTCCTTTCTCGACAGCTTTCCGAAGTTTAGCAGTCAGATCTTGAGTCCGGGGACTTTTATAGCTGTTGGCTCTCTCCTTACTAGCAGTTTCGGACTCAGGGGAGCACAAGCCATCTGTCAAACACAAATCACTTATTTCTAGACACATTTGTTCCAGTGATCACTATTTTCAGATCCAGGCCACAAAAACAAGTATTTCATCTCAACCATGTACTAATTTTGCATCTTCAATGTACAGGAGTAAGAAATTGAGCTTCCTAAGAAGACATTTAAATACCCTAGTAGTTAGTAATAGGGAGGGAGAAGAAAATGATTAATCATCCTGTAAAACTGTTTCAGACTGTAGTAAGGACTGCTGAACTCTATAATTACCAGTCTGCTCCCATCTAAACTTAAAAGCAAAGTTCAGCAAGAAATAACAATTGCTTTTGCAGTGCAGTGACTCCTGAATCCCTGTAATTTAGCAACTGGGAACACTGGGATTTATGATCATGACTTACCATGTTATTTCTGAACTTATAAATTCACTTAACAATGAAGTACAGTTTTAATACACCATGCAATTATATCAGTGTCTTATTAACCCTGAAAATCCTCAAGTCTGTGAGTAAAACCAAATTCCAACAGAGATAACCATGGACTACCAAGCAAAATATCTATGCTGACCACTACCCACATTTCAGGTCTAGAAGAGTAGCAATGTTTTTTATATTTAAAACCCATTTTTTACATTTAAAAGAAATGTAGTTTTAAATTTCGGTTTATTAAGATGCTTTACCCTTTGAATTTCTTCTGTTATTTGTAAATTGGTAATGCTGCTTCTTTCACAAAAAATAATTAGCATACTGTATATTACATCTACTGTGGAGAGATGAACCTCCTCACTTACCTCTGTTAAACAATCCCATTTTCACTGGTGACAAACACAGAGAGGACTTGCTTGGAGATGGGAAATAATCACAGATTCCTTTAGCAAATTTCTCAGCATCTTCTCTGTTTGTAAAAGCCTTAAAACGGGAACCCTTAATCATTTTAACAGCTTGGAGAGCTTCCTTTTTATCTTCATAAACATGTACTCTCTCTGTAACAGAAAACAAGCATACATTATTTTAATAGTCTCAGATTTAATCCTAGAAACAGATCACATCCTCAGACTATCCTTCCAGCTTTGGTCCCAAACTGCATCTCATCCAAATACAGTGTAGGAATCAAAAGTTCTTTTGAATCTTCTCTCTCAGAAGCTGAATAGAAGGCTGAATAGAGGCCTCCCACACACTCCAACTACATCAGGTGCCTTGTGTACAGGGTTTGGCCATTCACATCAATCAATACCTGAACATGTTTTTTCATTGCTGGGCCAGGGTCAACAAGTTTTTCACATCCAGACTGAAATGGAAACTCACAGCTTATTCACCCTGCATTACTTTTGATGCTCTCTTGATCAAAAAGACCAACTTTGTAACTGCCACAACTTCAAATCCCTACACAGAACCTTAGATATAAATCAAATCCTTCTCCTTCCTCTCCTCTTGCTCTAATCATAATTTGTTCAAATTATATTGTTCAAAATATGTGAGTATACTTTTTATTACAAACTACTGTCTCACAGTAAATGATCTGTGCTCCTCCCACCAGATAATTTAGCAAATTCCTTACTGCAGTCTTCATAAGTTTAATGTGAAAAATAGCTGATGCTTCCAGATACAATTTGGCATTTAACACCATTTGGCATTAAAATAGTAAGGGAAACATGAAAACTTTTAGAAGAGATCCTTTAAGCTTCAACTGATGACAGTAAAGAAGCTTTTTGATTGTTTATTTATAGGATTACTTTTTATTCTTGAGGTACAAGATGGGTCCAAAAGCAGCAGTAAGAAATTTTCTTCCCCTGAGCTACACTGGGGAGAGGACCCTCAGGTACAGGAACCACTATGGCAGAACACCCAGCATGTCTTATAACTGTGTTTTGGTCTCAGAAGATCAAATATATACAGTTCACAGAAGTAAACAAATACTTTTAAAAATGCTTATAATACTAATGCAGTGGTATACATATCATCTGCTACATTAAAAAGGTCTATCTAGACATGACTGTACAATGCCCATCACTGGAAATAAAGGAAATTATTATTTACCATTCCTGGCCAAGATGTCATCATAAACTGGACAAACACCATAGAATAGTGGAGGATCTTTGGATGGTGTCTGAGCACTGATCTGAGAATCAACACACCCTGCTCCACAGGCTGGAGCTGGACAGTTCATGTGTGTCACAGCCTCTTCCTCTGGGGGGTTAAGCCCCACACAGTACCCAAAGTCTGTCTCCTCAGCAGCACTTCCGTGGCCGTTGTGGTTCACTGCCAGGACACTTCCAGCAGCCTCCTCTGGCAGAGCAGATCCTGACTCCTCCAGTGCTCCCTGCTGCTCCAGCAACGCCTGAGCCAATTTTTTTTCAAAAATAAACCTTGTAGTTGCAGTAATAGGCCCTGATTTCAGTCCTGCTCTCACAATCTCTTCTCGAAGCTCATCAGGGCTGAGCTTCTTCAGTTGGGATAGTATTGTATCCATAGTTATTTCACCTACAGGAAAGGCAAAAAAGAGAGGAGAGAAACTGTAAAAAACACCACAACTTTTCTTCTGCTATTTAAATGCTGTACTAAAGCCAAGGAAAAAAGAGTCTCCCAACAGTTTCTCTGATGAGATTCTTACAGTGAAGAGAAGGCAAAATACTTTTCAATTCAAGGCATTAAAAACAGTATAGGTCTGATAGCTTAAAAATACACTTATTTCCTCCTCTCTCAACTACTTAAAAGATTACAGCTTCCAATTTATTTCCATTTGTCCTTCTCAAATTTCTACCGGAGAGAAAATTCAATCCAGAATATTCATGAAAATTTATAACAGGCTGAGAAATATTTAATTCCAGCCAAGAAAGACAGAACCTGTGTGTGCAATGCAATACAAGGACATGATGACCAGTTAACCCCAGGAGGAGGGGCAGCACCTATTGCTAAAAGCATAGCACTATTTCCACTTTTCCTTAAGAATTTCTAGCTGACAATGTCCAAGGCATAAGCATGATGCAGCAACCAGGGGAGGCTTTCTCGGACCACGATGCACGGCTGAAACTATGCACACAACATGTTGCTCCCCAGGTCTTGTTTTGAGAGCAAACAGCCAGAAGACAAAAACAACCGATCTTTTTAGATCTCCCTCTCAAAAAAGCAGAAACTGGAAGAATTTCTCCATTTCCAAAATAAAATGCTTCTCTCTGCTATGGTGCAAGTCCCCCAGCTCACTTCCTTCCATGTAATCCATACTGACAGCTTCTTCACTGGTCAGTCAGAAGATACGAAAAACATGATACCAATACAGATTTCTAGCTGTGAAAACCACAAATGAAGGAAATACTATCAAAATATACTTAATGCCAAACTTAAGTAACTTTCAATTATTGCAACTTGACAGTCATGCGAGTTGAGGGTTGTTTCCTTAGAGAGCTCTTTTTGATGAATGTCTGATTTCGAATGTCTATGGTTAGAGAACATACCCTGAATATTTCACAAATATTAACCAGAACCTTGCTGAAACAATGGGAAATGAGTATTTCTGCCTAAAAAACCCCATCAACACTGCACCAAAGCCACAGATGCTGCTGAGCCACCTCCCCAAAGCATTCCAGTTCCCTTATGATTCCTGAGCCTCCAGGCAACCTCATTGTTTCGATTATCCGACTCACCCACAAGACTGCAAAGACAGATGTGAAAGATCTTCTCATGTCTATTTTTAAAAATAAATTTGGTGCCACTGTGTTTTAATTAAGGGATAAAATGCAGCCCTAAGGTCAGTCAGAGGAATATCAAAACTTGTTATTCTAAGGATTTTTCTTCTGAGATTGCACAGCTAAAAGAACGCAATGAAGATGAAACTCAGAGGTGAGCAAGTTTACTGCAAAACCAACTCTTGAAAACAATTTGAAGAGTCAACATAATGCCTTAAATTAACTCAGGCCCCTATTTTTAGGTTTCAGAACTAGCACAATCATTCTGCAGAAGAGCAGACCTGTACATATATATAATTCATGCATGGAGAATAGGCAGGGACACACGAACATCCTTCATCTTAGCTTGTGATTAAGCAAAAACAAAATGTTGCGAAGGAATGAATTCTCTGGTTTCTTATGCTTTGATAGAATCTGGTACCTAAAATTTAGTGCTCAAAATTTGCTTTCTCATTCATGTAAGAAAAACTATTTATCTTGAATATCCATTACGATTCTGGCACAACTAAATCAAAGTGAAATGGCAAAGCAGACCAACAGCGAAGAAAACAATCTTTGATTGTTTAAGATCTACCGTTAGAATGAAGGGGTTTCTACAGTAAGCTTGTTGTGGAAACAGGGAAAGCATTGTTGGAATAACAACATAGAACTCTCATGAAATCTGCTAGTGTTTGACAATAAGATTTCAGCTAACCTGGATAAGCATTTATTGATTTTTAATTGCATCACCTGTTTTGGTCTGTCCAAAAGAGGTGTGACTTGCAAACCTGAGAAGCAGCACCGCCTGTTTTAAGACAATCCTTTAAGTGTTTGCTACAAGCAGGTGCAAAAGGGGATTATTTGAACCTTAAAATACATTTTATATAACTACAAACGATCCAGAGTACAGTCAGCACTGATGCTCTTCTAGTTCAGCATACAAGGCCTTGCAAGTTACCTTTACAAATAGGAATTACTGCTTTAGCAACCACGTTAGAGGCTTCTCCCAAACCAATCAAAATCTTGAACAATAGGCAAGAACTGTATTTTCCCTTGTCTCACGGCATCATTATGAAACAGAAGAATCTGTTTCTAAAAGAAATTAAGACTAGTCCTATGACTGGAATGAACGACTGGTTTTTAAGGATTGTCAGTAGTATTGCACTCCACTACTCATTAAATCCTTCAACAAATGACTAATGTAAGAAAACAAGGATTTTCTAGAGGCAGCAATCGAGAGTCACATCCTGCCTTGCACTTCCATCGCCGCGACTGGCACATGGCACCGCTCCGGCTGTGCCTCGGGGGGGGTTCTGCTCGCACTGCCCTGTGGCCACTTTAGCCAGCGGCCACCAATTACGCGGCTGGGCGAGAACAAACTCGGGATGAGCTACGGGGAAAACAAGCGAGGGGGAGGACACAAGGCCAACTCCTCATGGAAGGGACAGGCCGGGCCGGGCAGGCCGAAGGGCCGCGGGCAGGGCCGAGCCCGGTGCCGGCGCTCCTGGGCCGAGGGCAGGGCCGAGCCCGGTGCCGGCGCTCCTGGGCCGAGGGCAGGGC
>VXAU01000197.1:1272828-1289165 GCA_013399695.1 Formicarius rufipectus
TCAAACTATAGCAGATATAACTGACTTTTTTTCTTTATGTTTTAAAGACAAAAACATTCTAGTATATGAGTTGCCACTGAATCTTCCAAGTAATGTCACACGTATTTTGATTTGTGCTTTAGAGCTCAGCATATCTGGCAAGGCAGGACCTCTCCTCTGAATTTTGGAATGAGGAGAGTGTGGGCTCCACATGTTGAAATGGGAGCAAAGGTGAAGGAATCTGAAGTGAGCTGCTTTGAAAACCCAGTCGAGGTGCTCTGCAGAGGGGCTGCCACAATACCAACACTTCCATTCATGGTGGACACCTTGTCATGAAGGGTGCAAAAAGTAGGGGAAGTGTGTGTGGGAAGATAAAGCTATTAAAAATAATAATAATTTTATAGGCATTATAATCATGTCTTTTAAAGTAAAAATAATTACATTTCTGAAAGCTTGGGCTTTAGGAGCTAATTTCCCTAAGCCACTTGTACAGTATGTTGAAAAATAGCAAACTTAAATGTAACATTAAAACAATAACAAAAACCCTCATGTCAGCCTTAACTTACAGAATATAAGCATATTAAACCAGATATTCAAAGTCAGAAAATTATGATCTTTTCTTATATATATATAGGTTTTTTTTTACACGCATACATTTTTAAGGGTGTCTACTTCAAAACTTGAACTAAAAGGTGCAAAGTGTTGGTGCAGTGAAGCAAAGCTCACTACTGGCCTGTGACTGTAAGAGAAAAACTGGTACTTCACAAAATATCCCAGGCAAACTGCCAAAGATACCAACTGCTCCGCATTGCTTGCCTTTACAGTCTTCTTGCTTGCACTATAGGTCAGAGGTCATCTTCATCACTGAAAATAGCTTACAATGACTTTTTTTTTTCTTTAAATACAGATATCTAGAATCTGACCTTTGAGAATAGATTACAGCAGGGAAGAGAGAGGATGCTCAGCATATCCATATCCAGTTCTCAACTCCTGCTAATGTGTGAACACGAGAACTTACTTTTCCCTGTAATTTGGCTACAACCAAAGATGGGAGAAAACAAAACATCACACTCCCCCCCAACAGAAAACCCAAACCAAAAACAAAAACTGAAATGTTACATAATTAACAGTAATTCCTTAACAAAGACACACAGAATGAACAAATACAGACCTGGAACCAGATGCTCCTCTGGACCTCATTTTAAACCTTCATCTGAATCTCTTACTAAACCCTCAAACTAGCTAGAATCACCATGTGGCAGTTCTCAACACGACAGAATTATTATGGCAAGGTTTCAAACAAACCCTTGGAATAGCACATTCTGAATTTACTATCCGTTTCTCAAATCTGTGCCTTTTGCTTCTACAGGCAAAAGCACAACTCTGAACACCATTTTAAAAAATGAAATAAATAATTTTTATAAAGATTTGTTTATATACTTAAAGCAATAGGAAGAAAGACAACTGATAAGGAGGTTATAGTGTCAAAGCTTCCTTGTCACTAACACTACAATTCTCTTTCTTTTCATCTACAGCAGGAATCTCCAGCTGCTCTGTCGCAGTTGTAGGACAGGTAGAACCAATGTCCATTAACTTCTCCTCAATCTGAGTCCACGACGACATTGATTCATGTACTGTAATGGTGTGTTCCTCCATCTGACGCTGAAGGCTGTCCATTTCTTGCCTTTTAAAGTATTGAGAACAAAAAAAGCAGAAGTTAACAAGCAGAAAACTAACTGCTACATGCAAGATCAAAAAATTGCTTTTCTGATTCCTGACAGTTACTCCAAGAACTACCTGAGATACAGCTGTATGCAAGAGAAAGAAATCTTTGGGAAGCTTAGGAATTGTCTTGTTTAATTTAAGAGCAAAACAAATACAGTATGCCTAATTCAAAAATAAGGGCCAACAATGCAGCAGGTCCTTTGCTGCACATACTCATCTCCAGGGATGATGCAGCACTGTTTCCTCAGTAAAGGTGACTGCAATCTGAACCGTGGTACTCCTGCAGGTATGGATCAACAACATGGGAGGCAGAGGTGAGGAAAGCAGCACAGAAAATGCTCTCAGGCACTTGTGCACATTCTTGTGCGATTCTTGGGGTTGCCCTGTGCAGAGCCAGGAGCTGGACTCGATGCTTGTGGGTCCCTTCCAACTCAGGACATTCTATGGCTCTATAACTAGATAAACACATTATGACTTCAGTCAGACACCAGCTTAGCAAAGTTTGGTAGTACAGGATCACAGACTTCCTCCCTCAATCATCAACTGAGGTGATGAGTAGCTCAGTTCTCCTATTAACCTCAACTGGACATCTCCCTGAAGCTGTAGCTTTCCTGTACTTTGCCTCACATATTTTTGCAGAAACAGTAGAGACTTACTACCACACAGCCCAGGCTCCTACACAAGGAGCCCTTCTGATGTTGACAAGAGAGAAACATCAATGTTTTCACCAGCAAGAACCAGAAACAGTTGTTTCTGGTTAGTTCTGCTGTGTACAATTTAGGATGGATATTTTGTCTAGTTTATTGTAAAGTCTTCTTTCACCATGATAACGGCTATATAAGCAAGCACTGACAATGACAGAACATCCTACTGTCCTAAGTATAGTCCCAACAAGAGGAAAAGAATTCATTTTACAAATCCTTTTTTTCCTTAGGCTGGCAGCTGATTTCCTGGAAACATTTTTAAGATTATTTAACATGGTTGAAAATAACAGGTCATACTTTAATTGCCGGAGACAGCTGTTCAGATTTTTTAAAGGGTCCTTGCTCACAGCTGTTGATGGTTTCAACAGTTCTTCCAGCAAGGCAGCAGGCACTGGACAATCAGGAATCTTGACTGGAGTCACAGGATTGGAAGAGTTATTTTCTCCTTTCAATTCCTTCCTCTGGTAAAATGAAGAAAGAGTCAGAAATACAATTAAATTATAAATGTAATTTTTACTACCTAGAAAGAGTCTCGTAACACGCTACTGGTACATATCTGCATTACAGAGAGGAATCACAGGCACATTCACATGAGGTAATCTAGGAGCATTAGCAGAGTACTTTCCTGTACCCTACAACTTGTGTTCTTTGTCTTTAAATACCTTCTTCATTTTGCCATGCTTCAGGTCCAACTTCAGTTGCTGGTTCTGCTGCAGCAGTGACTTCATGCTGTTCTTCAGTTCAGTCACTTTAGCCTGCAGCATGAACTTATCCTTCTGAGTCACTGACAGGTCTTCCCTCACCATCTCCAACTCAGTCTTGATATTCTAAATGGGAAGATAATTAATGTGATACAGAGAAACAGTATGAAAATTCCAGCCAGCTATTGTTTTTATAATTTTTTTTTTCAGTTTTCAGGGGAAACTAGAAAAAAGAAACAACACTACTGTTTGAAACAAATTTGCCACAGCAGAAAATCGCAGATTTAAAAAATAGTAGCCTATTTTGATGGTGTAAGGTCAAGGGAATAAGCAGCTCACAGCACAACCAAAATAAAACCTGGGAAAGTATAGACACTACAAAGCATTTCATAAATAAGTTTTTCTAAATAAAAATCTAGAAGAAACTATCAGTATAAATACGCTTTTAAAGAACAAAAAGCTTGTTTTAATTAACTCTCTACAGCAATCAGCATCCCAATACATCAGAATCTCCACTGGCTACATTAAATACCTGCAAGACAACTTGCATCCCTTCTAACTCCTTGTGGCTGCGCTGCTCAGTCAAGTCCAGCTGCTGCCTAAGTGTTTCAATTTCTCTTTCTTTTCGTTCTACTTCCCACTTGAGGTCTTCCACCTACCAAGGCAGATAGAAAACAAGATTTTTTTAGAATTATCAACAGGTGCAATCAACCACAAAAGCTAAAATACATTCTAATATCCCATGAACCATTCCTGGTTCTAAGAAACCCAAGAAAAACTTCATTAGAAATGCCGAATTAAAGACAAATAAAGTCATACAATGCAATATAAAAAAGGACAAACACAGTCAGCATTCACTCCTTACCTCTTGGCTTACAAGAGGCTGTTCACTAAGCTTGTCATCCAGGTTTTTCTGCAGAACTTGGAGCTGAGACCTGGCTTCTGCCAGCTCTTGCTGAAACTGTGATACCTCCTGGGAATGTTTTTCATCCTCTGCCCTGCACAGAAAGATTAACAGACACAGCAGTTACTCAGGCTGTCCTTTAAAACAAGTACTTCACCAGGTTAGCCTTGTAACTGTGATATGACAGTGCATGGAACCTGCTGAATTATAGCTTTGACTGAAGACCTTGCCCACACATTCACAGCAAGAGTTAAGTCACAAAAAGAGTTTATGAAACAGATAATTAAATATTGAATAAAAAATTTTAAAAATCCTTGAACACTGGTAATAGTTCAGTTACAAACAACAGACTACGCAGTAAAAAAAAAAAAAATCAACACAAAAACTTGTCAGCAATTTTGCTTTGTTTTAGGAGGATTGGGTGAAACATTCATTCTCATGTAGGTCTGACAATTTCTTATAATTTAAGAAAACATCTTCTATAAAAGTGAACAAATTCAATTTTAATATATTATAGAACGTAATCAACAATCAAATTAATTCTCCATGTCCTCTGACAGGGATGTGAAAGAGAGAATAACAGGATATATAAGTGCTAATTCATACTAGTAACATGAAGTAGTACAAGTCTGCATTGAAAGTAGGGAAGAAAAAAAAAAGGCAGATGGTGAAGCCTAAATACAGTGCACTTCAGGACAAACTGAACTATGAAGGGAGAAAAATGCAGTCCAAACAAGCATCGCACAGTCAGGCTCTGCTGAAGAACATTCAACATGATCCACTCCAGAGCAGCAAACCCAAAAATACACTAACATTTGGCTTTTTCCAGAGGATTTAATTACTATTCTCTAAGATCTTGGACATTTACTTACTGCAGTTTGTCCACTTCAGCCTGGAGGGCCTGGACAAGCAGTTCTTTGGCATGGAGCTCCTTCTTGATTTCGCTGAGCTCGAGCATGGCCGCTCTGTGGTGGCGGCGGTTGTGCGCCGCATCCGCTTTGGCTGCGGCTTCCTAGCGGGACAAAAAGATGCAATTTGGCTTTGTTTTGTCACTGTGGGTAAATCATAAAGGCAGCCAGACTAAAGCAGGACTAAACAAATCAAGAAGGAAATTGTGCAGCTGTTAATACTTCTCTTTTTGAATAAAAAAGTTAAGTATTGATGTCCTTATTAATGCTAATAGCAATTAATAACTATATATAATTATAATGAAAAAAGCCTGTTTTCCAGACTGCTACTTCATTGTGAATTTCTGGATGGAGTATCATTTCTTCAAGATGTCTCATGCATTCCAAGACATAATGGAACTTTCTGGATAGTCAGTATGATTAACACAGGGCACAACAGAGAAGACATCCACTGATCTTTCAGCCACTAGCCATCATGACAAAGACCCCACAAGATGCACTATAAAACATAGATTTTGTTTCAAGATGCTTTTAAAATATATTTAAATCACCTTTTAAGCAAATAAATGATAACCCATTACCTGCTTCTGAAGATCTTTAACTTTTAACTTCTCTTTCTCTAAGGAAGCCTGTAAAGCTTGAATAAGTTGTTGCATTTGCTGATCCTCTTCCTCTTTCCGCTTTAGAACTGCCTGAACCTGGAGCACACCACAAAAGTAAGTGCCCATTTTGTGGGGGCTCACTGGAAGCAGAGGAAATACAAACACAAGCCCATGCAGGGATTGCAAAACAACTCTCTGCCTCTCTGCTGTTCACTGATCACTCTTTCCACATGGTACCCTTCAACCTTAAAGTAGCTGGGGTTAAATGGCAGGTCACTGTCTACGTTCCCATTTATTTATACCCCATGAATATATTACTATTGGCATAAAAATTGTTCATCTCAATGAATCTGTATGTAACAGTCTGTGTATAACAACACCCTAAAGTGACCCACACATTCACTATTGTAAATATTATAGTGCAACTCTGATAATATTTTTTCAAAAGAAACAACAGTTGTTAAGTGCCAAGTCCCATTTCTGATCTCTGGCTTAGCCCCCCGTATTAGTACACAACACATGGGAAATCCAGAGCTGGAAAAAATGCACCAACTTTGTGTCACATAAGCTCATTCCTTTCTTAAGTTATTGAATCAAAAAGTCAAATACCTGTAGATTTAGCTGTACCAAGTCTGCCTCTCTCTTTGCTAAGGCTGTTTCAAGGATATTATTGTGCTCCCTCAAAGCAGCGTTGGACTGGCTAAGACCTGTAAGTTTTCCACGTTCATGCTCCAGTTCAAGGGACAACTTCTTATTAATTTCTTCTAAACGTTTTATCTTCTTCCTGAAGCCCCTAGATTCCTGAAGCTGTAGTCAAAGAAAAACACAAATCAAACAAACACAATCTAACAAGACTACTACCATAAAAAAGTTGAGTTAAACTCATTAAACATCTTGCTTTTCCAGAATTTGATTTTAGATTTTTTAAATGAACAATAAAAAGTAAGTTCACTTTAGTATTTTTTATGGTGGAAGACTAAAATGCTTGCTAGAAAGCAGAATCCAGGAGTACTGTTAAGGTGCAGACCAAGAGCAGTTGATAAATCTATATTTTTTGTGTAACCCTACAACTGAACACCAGCACCCTGCCCTCAAAATCACTGGGGATCCCTGACTCCAAGTAGTTCCAAATGCTAATGACTCATGTAGCCTCACTGTCTCATGACAAGACACAGCTGGTATCTAATACAGGAACTATTTTTCTCTCTCATCCTTTTTGCCCTATACAATAATGACTCATGAAACCACAAAGAACCAGCACAAGACAGCAAAATTTGCAAGGATCACTGACATGATGTTTCCTAACATTCTGATTTCCTGCACTGTTGGAATAAAATCACAATACTAAAATATCTCCCTGTCTCCCAGGCACTTTTTACTGTCATATACTTATCTACCAAGCAAATTCAAGCAATCACCTCATCCTCAAGTTCCAGCACTTTCTCTCTGTACTCTTCAAGCTCCTGGCTGGTGAGTGAAATCACTTCTTGCAACTCTTTTTCCAGCATCAACTTACTGCTGCTCACAGCTCGCAGTTCTGTCTTCAGAGCTTGAATCTTTTCCTAGAGACAAAGGGATCACACATGTCATTAGTGCATCACCCATCTACAGGATTTTTGCTTTGGCTAAAAAGCCTCCTTCTCTAGCAAATAAGAAATGAGGTGTTAGTGTCTAATTTAAGACAGAGATTCTCAGAGCTTTCCACCCATGCATCCAGCTACTGCTGTTAGTGTATTTGGTATCTTGCTCCACTGGTCCAAGGAACTGGAGCTTCCCCCAGTAAATTAATTTTCTTATCACAGCCATAACATAAATTAGCAAGTCATGGCTACCCTGAAAAACTCTGAACTGTCAAAGAGAAAAAAGCAGTCAGAGTTAGAATTTAGGAAAAATCGTTAGATACTGACCCTTAAAAAAAAAATCCACCAGAAAACCACAACCTAAACACACTAAACACAAACCAACAATAAAAATTAATCAGGAAATCTAACACAAAGGCCAATGATCTTCTAAGCTTGGATTATAATTGGAAATGTGAAAGACACAAATAAAATACCACAACTTAACAAAAGCCTGCCTAATCACCTTTCTCAAATGCAGTTAAATTCTCAGTGCTCAGCACACTGACACCATGTCCTTATCTAGCTTTATATTCCAGATATTTTCATCACTTCAGGGTCAAATAATACTTTAAGACTTCTAGTTAATAACAACATAGCTGTGTCTTTGTCCAATGTCAAAGGACATCTGCATACCTGAGCAACCTGGTCGCTGCCACTATCAGTAATGTGTGCTCTCAGTTTGCTCAGCTCTGCCTCAGCAGACTCCTTTGCAGTAAGAGACTCCTGGAGCCGCCGGCTCAGAATGCTGACGGCGTTCTCGTAGGCTTTGTGTTTGGCCTTCATCTCCTTCTGAGCGCTCGTCAGGTCCGACCCCAGACGCTTCATCTTCTGCTTCTGCTCAGTAATGGCCCTGGAAGTGAAAGGAAAAGAAAATACCATGTAAAAAATAAACCTGCTTGAAAAACAGTACTAAAAGATTAATTTTTCACATGGTCCAACAGAAAACAATGTTCACTTCTAACCCTTTGTCCTAGAGACACCCAGCTCATGAGAGAAAGCCATCGGGTTGGCAAGACAATACCTTGAAAACTCCTGACAACATTTTAAGGAAACACTTGTGGAAGTTAAGAGGTCTTTGTCAGAGTTATTAAAATGCCAACATGAAGAAATATATTCTACTCTTTTTAAAAATAACACAGAATTTAGAGTAAGAATTCAATTTAATCTAAGATTCTTAATGGATGTGTCAGGTAGCATAAAAACCCTATGATCACAAGTGAAAAAAAAAAGAGGAATGGTTCTCATTAAGGTCAACATTCTAACCAGTCAAAGCTAAACTTCAGTGAATGGTAATTAAGATTAGCTCCAATCTGTATGTTGAATGGCAGAGACTACTGGTTAGAAATGTAAGTGAATCAGAGGATCTGCAACTTCTGTGTAGTGTACAGTCAACACTGCCACGGATATGTAAATTTCCCAAAGGAAAAACTAGGGAATAGGAAAAGAGTGATTGCTAGAAAGGTGAATATGAAAAACAAATGCTGTAGTTATTTTGTCTGTGCTAAAAGAACACTTACTTTTTTGCTTCTTCTTGCATTTGTTCTACTTGTTGTTTTAAAGCCTGATTTGCCTCAGCAAGAGATTCCATTTGTTCCTTATCGAACTGCAAAGACTTAATAGGAAGGAAAAAGCACCCATGAGAGTAAGAACAAAAGCATGTTTGCTGTATGTTGGATAATAACAGAGTAAGCAGGAAATTTTAAAGTTACTTTAATCTCTAAATATAAACTGTTCCATAGTTCTCTGTGTTCTTTCTCTTTCCCTTTTATTTCTTCTTTTAACTCTTCCCTCTGAGGGCACCACCATAATACATATGAACAGAGTTCCAGTTTGGTTTTTGATCTCACATGGAGTTCACTTTGGGACCAAGGAAACCACTTCCACATCACACCTCTATCATTTATGTAGTCAAGCAGTGATGTATTTACAGAATTTTGGTAGGCATATGCTCAAATGTCTAGAGAATGTTAAATATGTACCAAATAAGCCTATCTTGTGTGTGATCATTGTTTATTTCTAAAGTTAACAGAAGTAATACTCTCAAAGTCCAAAGCTTTACACCTTCCATACCTGCAGGCGTGTTTCCATATCATCTCGTTCCTTCTGCACTGACTGAAGATGATTCTCTATTTCCACCATCTGCTGGTGAACCTGAGATACTTCCTTCTGTAGCTTTGAATGTTCAGATTCGAGAGACTGTTTTTCAACTTGAATTTTCAGCAGCTCTTTTTTTATCTCTTTCAGTTCCGAGTCCAGCCGCTTCTTTGTAGCTTTCAGTTCGCTGATCAGTTGGTCCTTGGAACTTGCATCTCTTCGGTAAGCCTCCACCATGACCTTGGACACAAAAGAGTTACAAGAGGACCATGTAACCTCTGTTACAGCTTTACAAATTTATGACAAACTTACTAGAAAGCATTTACTGATATTCTTTTAGTTTGGGGCAGGTCTGTCATACACACCACCAGCAGCTTCTGCAGTGTATTTACTGTGGTTCAAAGACTTTTACACAAGTTCAGATATCAAGTAACACTACTAGGAGTTCATTAAAAAACCTCCACCTCTGAGCGTTCACAGCAGGATGGGATACTCTTCACATTCTTTATGGAACTGCACTAATTCTGTGCCATTTTAAAAAACTAAATTGTAAAATATTAACCATCCCATGCACACCATCAATAACTTCTGCCACGAGAACAGGGCTTAACGGTGGCTGACAGTTTATACAGCCTTCCCAAACTTAAGCTAAAACAAATGTTGGCACTAGGTTAATAAGCAAACAATCAGTAAATTAATGTGCCACCCTGTAAATAAGACACATATATGTGCAACACTAATGACATACCAATTTCAAGTTACTCTTTCAAAACTGTAAATTCAGAATAACAATTGCAATAAAGCACTCATTTTCCATCTAATTACTGAAGCAACTATAATTTTTCAATGCTGCAAGGAAACGACAACACCTGAAGATTTTCATGAGTCCTTTTGTGAAAGCAAACCTAATCAACAAACTAGAGAGAGATTTTCTATGGTGGATCATTTGGCAAACTCCCAGAAGTCCCATCAAAGCATGAATTGGTTGGTGGATCAACTTTTACATTAGTTACAGACAGAAATTCAACTGTAAGTTACACAGTTTCTTTATTTCAATGTCACATAGTTCTGTGATTAAGAAAACATTAAAATATTCTCACAACCCCCACAGAAGTACATGACTTCACTGTAAGAACGATATTCTTGGCTTTATGTTTCTGAAATTTCTTTGCTTTTGCTTACCTTCTGCTGCAGGAACTGTTCCTTCACTTTTTGAACCTGTTTTTTGAGGCTGGAATTTTCATGTTGCAGATTTTCCACCTGCCAAAGGGGGAAAAAACCCAAACATTACTTTACATGCCAAATGTCATATTCTATGTGCCTTCTTCAGTGACAGTATCTGTGACTTGGACCAATTGCCTAATCTAAGAGGATCCTGCTTCTGACTAAGTATCTCAATGGCTGATAACTCAACATTTTATACAGAAATACATTCACACAGGTCACCACACAGTGAGCCTTGTTAACTCTAAGGAATGCATAAAGTCCCCTTTTACATTAAAGTTTTAATATACATCATCAGTGTACAGATGATGTATCTGGATGGCATCTGCTCACATATTCATGACCAAATGGAGAAACCAGTTGGCTCTTTGAAGGAAAAAAACCCACGTTAAATATCCTTGCATAGTTTTTCAGTACTTCTACTGGTAATACTATCAAGTCCCCTTATTATCTTGAAAAGAAATCTCTGAAGAGTGCCAGGAACTCATCACTACCAGTATTCAATAATAAAGCTCTTCCTATGAAGCTTGGATGCTCTAAGAGATATAGAGCATACACAACTACAAAACTAAAGTGTGAACAGAAGACTCACCATAATTTCAAGCAGACAGAAAAAGAATACAGATATGCTTTAGGGTTGTCCTTGTTCAGTGACTAGAAAAAAAGCCCTGGTTGATATACAGCCATATGCAAAACCACACCCTGGCATATTGTTTCAAGAGAAAAGGTACAATTAAACATGACCAAATTACTGCATAGTAAGGATCTCTGGTCCACAGTGCCATAGAAAAAGAGAACACAAAAAAGTTACTTCCCAAACTGTGATCTGTACTGAAAATTACTGTGTTTTAAAACTGATAGAGTTCAGAAAAATGGTTGCTCTTGGAAACAGACAAAACAAGACTGAATAACTTCAGCTTCCCATCCCATACTACACAAATCAATGAGCACATATAGATACCAAGTGATATTAAACCATAAGGTCACCAATGATGTAACAGGATGTAAAATGTCTGTTTACAAACAAGGAGAAATAATAGAACTGATTAAAATATTCCCATTATCTGAATCCCACAACTACACAGGTACACAAACTCATGTGTACCAATCTCCTCTCTCATAACTGGCTCTATCATGTGCCTGTGGCAATCCTTCCCTGCACCAGCTACTTTAAATAAGATATTTTTAGGGATTCATTACCTGGCTTGACTTGACTGCCATTTCTTGCTTCAGTTGCTCCAAGATTTGTGATGTGACTTCTGTATCTTCTTCAAGGCGTGTTACACCTTCATCAAGCTGCTCTTTACTTGCTTTGGCTGCCTGCAGAGCTACTTCTAAGACAATCTTCTCATTCTGCAAGTACTGGATAGTGTCATCTTTAGAAGTAGCATCACTTTGGAACTCTTCTAATCTGGCCTTCAGTTCATCATAGTGTGTTTGCAGCTCATCCAGGGACTGCTCTTTGGTGTGCAATGTCTCTTGGGTGAGAGTCAATTGCTTCATTAGGTCTAGGTGTTCTTGCTGTAACGATTCAATCTGCAGATCTCGCTGATGCAAAGTCAGTTTGACCTTAGAAGAAATATTTTAAGATTAGATTAATACAAAGCAAAGGTTATCTTCACAAATGCACTCCAACCAAAGTCAAATATTTTAATTATTATTTTAGTTTCTAAGAGAAAATAGCAGGAGGGGAAAATATATTTTAACTTTCCTTCTTCTGTTTGCTCTATTAATTGCATTGATTGTCTTCTGCAGTATCTGTTATCTTACAGGCTAATTACTGAACAACAAACCAAATATATTCATAATATTCACTGTATTCTGAATTTTCAGTTCAAAAACATCTCTAGAGTAGATACAGAGGTACATCCAGCATTATTAATGATAATACCATATCATTACATGGAATATAATACTGAGCTATCATGTACTTTATCTCATTCCAGCCTATGTAAGGTTACAAGGTTAAAGCAGGGCTTGGTAGTGAAGTGCAGATTTATCACTTCTAAATGTAAATGTATAAAATGATATCCTGATTGCCTAACAACTTTGAACATGGATATATGGTTCCTGTGTATACTTACAATAATGACATACTGAATTCACTAAAAAAACCCAGCATCTGCAAGACAGTAGTTCTGAAGTCTAAAAAAGTACTCTTACTGAGATGGTTGAAAAAAATGGGCCTTTTCATCTGAAACAGAGTGACTTTGATATGGACTTCATTTTTGCAGTGATCTTTCAAGTTTTAAAAAGAAGTTTATTGCTCAGTATCTATTTGCTATTCCTTTTTCAGCCAAACAAGTCATTCCCTTAGAACCCTTGGGGAGTTGATTACCAACAGTCTACCTGTTCCAATTCTTGTTCCAACGTTGCTGCAGAATCAGCCATTTTCTGAAGCTGTTCTTTTTCATCCTCAAACTCCTCTAGTTTTCTCTGCAAGTCTTCTTCCACCATGGTTTTAGCCTCCTGGATCTGCATGAAGGCAGCTTCTTGATCTAACATGTCAGCCTGCACAGAAAAAGCCAGGAATCAACTTCTACAGTTTCAATGGACAGGGAAGAGTGGGGGAAATAAAAAAGTAAATTATCGAGCAAATTTATAGAGGAAAGACACAAGTACTCTGTAACCTGCCTTTCACCCCTGTATGCCTTTACTGAAATCACCCATTCATATGATTAAGGCAGCTTAGAATAACAGTGAATGTCTTGCATACTGGTGACTTTCTGAATTCCTATTAAATAACACTATGTTCCTTCTCAATTGATAAAGCAAGATATAAAGAATCTATATTAAAGTAAGCTATTGGAAAAATTCTAAACCAAAAGGGATTCCTCGGATGCTGTAGCTACTGATAGGAAATAGAATTTCAGTATTTTCTGTCATTTACACAACATATTAGTAACCTTGGAGATGGGGTGCTTCCACTAACCTGCTGCTTTACTGCCCTTTGAGATGTAGAAGCAGGAATGTCACTGAAAATCAGTGGAATTTAAGGGTCTAAGAGCTTTGAAAGTGACTGTACTGCACTTAGATTTTACCCAGCTTTTCTTACTGGAGGGCAGGAAGGACAAACCTGACTACTGAGCAATTTCACACAAAAAAACCCCCATGTTACTGCTTTAGATTAACTTCCAATCATGTTTTCTCTTGTAAAAGTTCATTAATGGGGAAACAACAACATTTACAGTTGCCTTTAAAATTCAATTAAAAACAAATACCAGAACTGAAAACACAATTATCACCTTTGAATGGGAAATATATGGCCTTGCTCCCTCTTATTATTCATAATGCCATGGAAATCTATTTGTTGTGAAATATCTACTGTTTTTACAATGCAGCAAAAATTCATAAAAATTCTATGTTACTTTGCCAGAATAGCCTTAAGTTTGCAAAACATAAATACACAACCTAGACAGAACAGAATTCATGAAAACCATCTACAACCATACCTCAATGTTTTGCAGCTGTGCTGCAATACGTTCCTTTTCTTTAATGGATCTGTGCTGGGTTTCAGTCAGCTGCTGAGACAGTGCCACATTCTCCAGTTTGAGATGTTCTAACATACCTGCTTGAGTCATTTGCCCAGCCTAAAAGTTAAAAAAAGGCACAGATTAATACCAACAGTCAAAATCTGGCAAATGGATGTAAGAGTTTTAGGAAAAAAAATTACCTTGAATTCATGTGTGCCTTACTTCAGCTACTACTTTCATGGCACTTTCAGCCACAAAAGATAAGTGCCTTGGTTAAACTTATGCGTGAACTAACACCTCGGCAAAAACCAAAACACCACCTGGCCTCTTTTCTTGCCACCTGAAGAACACACAAGTAAGATTCATACTTCCCCAGCCTGTGTGGAGGCCGGGGTTTGCCCCAATCCAGGTGCAGCACCTTGCCCTTGGCTTTGTTGAACTTCATGAGGTTCCCAAGGGCCCACTTCTCAAGCCTGACCACATCCCCCTGGATTGCATCCTGTCCTTCAGGTGTGTCAACAGCACCACTCAGCTTGGTGTCACCTGCAAACTCTCTGAAGGTGCAGTCAATCCCCTCCCTGGTCCCAGTACAGACGCCTGAGGGACACCAGTGTCCATCGGGACACTGAGCTGCTGACCACTACCCTCTGATGTGACTGTCCAACCAATCTCTTATCCAGCAGTCCACCCATCGATTCCATCTTTCTCCAGTATAGAGAGAAGGATGCTGTGAGGGACCATGTCAAAGGCTTTACAGAAGTCTAGTCAGATGACACATGTGGTCCTTCCTTTGCCCTGGTGCAGTCAGTCCATCGTAATGCCACTAGGTTATCCTCTGGACATAAAAGAGAACATAAAAGAGAACAGATTCTCCATGTGCAAGTAAATCATAATACCTGTATGTTGGCCATCTCACTCTGCAGCCTGACACGGGCCTCCTGTGCCAGAACAAGCTGTTGCTGGTACCACTGCCGCACATTTTGGAGAGATGTGATTTCTGTTTCAGATGCCTTTAGCTTGTTGGTCAGGGTGGTCCGTTCCAACTGCACCTTCTGAAGCTGGTTCTGTAAGGAAGCCAACTGCTGTCGCAGATCATGAACTACAGAAAGAAAAATAAAGAACTTGGACTAGTTCCACTAGTTAAAAAATGATGTATGGAACAACACATTTTAAAGACTGACATTTCCATCACCCCACCTGTGCTGTCTCTGGTGAGAACATTTTTTTGCATATCTTCAACCTTCTGCAGGAGTCTTTGGTACTGCTCCTCTGCTAATTGCAAATCATTATTTGAGGAAGCCAAACTAGCATTCTTTGCTTCCAAGGCATTTTGCAGGTCAGCCATTGCTCGTTCCAGATCCCAGCAAGACTGCTTTAATGTGGCCACTTCTGAGCTCAGAGATTCCTGCTTCTGCTGGCTGTTCTGGCTGTGCTCCATCTGTGCCTGAAGCTTCATGTTCAAAGCTGCAAGTTGGGCTTGTAGCTCAGTCTTCTCTTTGAGAGCCTGAATGTGTCCAGAAAATCAAAACAGAGAAGTCTTAAGACAAACTACTCTAATGGGTGACTAGAAAAGATACCCAGGAAAATGGCTTTGCTAAAGGCAACACCACTTGCTTTGTAAAAACTTTTTTTTTTTTTTTTTAAAATGTTTANTCTTTGGTACTGCTCCTCTGCTAATTGCAAATCATTATTTGAGGAAGCCAAACTAGCATTCTTTGCTTCCAAGGCATTTTGCAGGTCAGCCATTGCTCGTTCCAGATCCCAGCAAGACTGCTTTAATGTGGCCACTTCTGAGCTCAGAGATTCCTGCTTCTGCTGGCTGTTCTGGCTGTGCTCCATCTGTGCCTGAAGCTTCATGTTCAAAGCTGCAAGTTGGGCTTGTAGCTCAGTCTTCTCTTTGAGAGCCTGAATGTGTCCAGAAAATCAAAACAGAGAAGTCTTAAGACAAACTACTCTAATGGGTGACTAGAAAAGATACCCAGGAAAATGGCTTTGCTAAGGCAAACACCACTTGCTTGTAAAAAACTTTTTTTTTTTTTTTTTAAAAAGTGACATCTCACCTACCAGGTATTTCAAATACTTGAAAAGTCAAAATACAGAGGAGAACACAGACAGGACATATAGCACTGTATGACAGTAATCACACCAGGATTTTTAATACAGTACATATGTTTACACTTTAAGGGAGAATGCTTTTATTTTAAGTGTTATACCATCAATTAAAACAAAGAGAAAATACAGTTACATAGACATTGCTAGCATTGCTCTGGACTTACCATGTCTCTTTTAATTTGACTTCTAAAAAAAACCAAACATGCAAAGCCACCACTCTTTCTTTCTTTTTTTTTTTTTAAAGTGACCTTTGAAAACTTTACTAACTTTTTATTTATCCTGTTCAGCA
>VXAU01000197.1:1289189-1304892 GCA_013399695.1 Formicarius rufipectus
GGCAAGGTTTTGGCAGTGGGGTCTACAGGGGTGGTCTCTGTGAGAAGCAGCCAGAAGTTTCCCCTATGTCTAATGGCGCCAATGCCAGCTGGCTCCAAGATGGACCCACCACTAACCAAAGCTGAGCCCATCAGTGACAGTGGGAGTGCCTCTGGGACAATGGACTTAAAGTGAGGAAAAAAAAAAAAGAAAAAGAAAAAAAAAAAGCCAAAAAAAGAACAAAACACACAACAGTGGAAGAAGAACAGCAAAGATAAGAGTGAAAATATGTGAGAGAAACAACCCTGTAGACACCAAGGTCATTTCAGAGGGGGAGGAGGTGCTCCAGGCATTCATGGAAGACTGACTCCCACGGGAGGAACTCCACGATGGAGCAGGCCAAGTGTGACAGGAGTCCTTCCCACGAGAAGAACGAAGCAGCAGAGACAACACCTGTTTCCCTATGCAGCTGAGGGGGGAGGAGGTAGAGAATTCCACAATGAAGTTGAGTCCAGGAAGAAGGGAGGGGTGGGAGGGAAGGTGTTTTAAAGGTTAGTTCTTATTCCTCATTACCCTACTCTGATTTGATTAGTAATCAATTAAACTCACTTCCCTAAGTGGAATCTCTATTGCCTGTGATGGTAACTGGTGAGTCATCGCTCTGTCCTTATCTCAGCCCATGAGTCTTTCACTGTATTTTTTCTCTCCCCTGTCCAGGTTAGGGGGAAGTGACAGAGCAGCTCTGGTGGACGCCTGGCATCATGCCAGGGTCAGCCTGCCACAGCATTCTTGTGATGTATCTTACTCAACAATGTTTTCACAAAACACAATTCCATAAGTAATGAGAAGGAGTCTCTTGAAAATTAATTGAAGTATTGATGTGATTTGCTAAATACAGAATTTCAGATTCATTTTCTACCTGATTAGCTTCTAGTGAGAGTGCTTCCAGTTGCCCTTCGAGTCTCATCTTCTCCTTCAGAACCTGCAGCATTTCATCATGAGTTCCTGCAATAGAGCTTTCCATGGAAACACTGGAGACAGAGACAGCACATACACAATTCAGAGTCAGAATACAATACTCATCTACTTGAAGAAAAGTTCAACTGAAACTAAGAGGGACTAAGATTCTGTGTATGACCTAGACTGTAGGACATTTTTTCTGGCTTTATGACAGATCCAGAAAAGTAATTTCAAAATCAAAATGTATAAAACATTCACCTGCAGACAGTGATAAAAACCACAACTGCTTTGTTAAGGACTTTACTAGTCATGCACTTGCTTTCTGAATCACAGTCCTATCATATATACATAAGCTTGGGAGACTAAATCTCATTCTAAAAGGGCTAAAGAAGATAAGAGTATCTAGGACAAGACTCTTGGCATCTGTTAATTATGTGAGGTCTGAAAGGAACATGCATAGATCGGGAAAAGGACAATAATAAATGTCACTGAGGCAGCCAAGTCCACACTTTCAGACTTTATGGACCAAGGCTCATCCATGACTCAGTGAACAAATTTTCACAAGTCAATACAGATAACAGCAACTGCTTGCAGTACATTTAACACAGTCAGTGGCAAAAATATCTTTCTTTAAAGATATATTGGGTAAATAGATACTCCAGCAAAGTGACCTTTCAGATTCTTCTGGAATGTGTATGTTAACAGATTTGATCACAATGTAAGTTGAAGGTAAGAGTAATAGGCTGATTATTCCAAGGAAGTATAATGCCTAACACTGTGCTCATTCTTACCTGCTGGAAATACTGTCTCTCCTACTCCGTACTTCTCCATTAACTTCTTGCTCTTGGGTTTGATGCTCCACTGCTGCAGCCTGCAGCACCTCACTGATGGATGGGAATTGCCCCATTGCTTCCGGCCGTATCTTCTGGCCATTTATTGTATATGGAGTATCCTGTTTGCTTTCTGAATTCTGTAAATTGGTATACAGCCCCTTCCCTGACACGCTGCTGTAGGTAGAGCTGTCACTCTCATTCCCATCCAGCCTCATTCCCACTTCACTCCCATCAATCTCTGAAATGCTATCTCCTGCCAAGGAGGAATTCTCTATTCGATCATCCACGTCAGAGGGCAGACTAATCTCAGAAACAACTGATGTTGGACCACTTCTGCTTTGCTTCAGAGTCCCACCAGATAAATCAGTAGCCACAAAATTCCCAGCAGCATTTCTACTGTCTGAATCTTCCATTCTGTAGTCAGCCAAGGACCGGATCTTACTGGACTTAGATTTTGAACTTTTTCTCTCTTTTGAGGATGCTGGAAGTCCCAGGCTACCCAGTTTTGGCCCCCTGGGGACACTGGTCCGCAAAAAGGAGTATTCTTTTGTCATTGCTACAGTGCTAGCTCTTGGCAGGATTTCTGGATTTAACATCAGCTCGGGGTCTAGGGTGCTGGAGGGCCGGTTTTTGGATGTAGACTGATTCGACTAAAAGAAGCAAAGAGTCAACAATAAACTCCAGAATGTTAACTCTGAAATGGCATCAAAGACTTATTTTGCTCTAACTTAAGATTTAAAGCTCTTACACTTCCACACTGATATTATATATACAGATTCTTTCATAAACATGGTAAACTACATCAGCAATTAACCCTATCAAGGTTCTGTATATACATGTAGAAAAAGTTCAAGGTAGACTCCAAAAGGTAACTGAATAATAGAAGCAAAATTGAACATTTAAGTCACTTAGTTTTGTGGGTTTCTCCACCATATTTTAAGTAGCACAAAATGGTACCAAATTTTGAGAACCAGATTTCGTCCATCAAGAAGAAAAAACCTACTTTCTCACATTTCAGAAAACTGCTGAATGTTTTAATTCACAGTACAGAAATGGTGAAGTTTTCAAGCTTCTCCACAAAACATTGAATCTAAAAGATCTGTCGTGTGGTACTCACTCTTTCTTGATGTCTCTTCACTCTGTATTGTTTGAGCTGCTCTTCTAGACGCCTTCTTGCTTGAAGTCTGATTTGTTCTTCTTTTTCCAATGGGAGTGAAGACTCTACTGAGCCTGTAAGTGAAAGGTTTCTTTACACTCAAAGAGAAAATGCCACCACAGGCAAATGTGATGCAAAAGGTAAAAGCCCCTTCTACCATCAGCAACATGCTTCATGCTTAAGCAAGGAACGAAAGGAAAGCTCCATGACATGCACCTCAAACTACCCCCTTCAAAGATAGCCTTGTGTAAGCACTGATAAAGCCTGTGGACTTTCATTGCTCAGTTTGTAAATGCTGTAGTTTCTCCACATATATATGACAAGAGATCATACATCAAGAAAAAAAATATTGCTGTCATTTGATCTCACCTGTCCTGCATTTCTGACATTACTAAAATTATAAAACTAAGCAAGACCTATGCAGTCCACTCATTCCCTACAAGTTAGGGAAGGATCATCACTAGATACCTTTTCTTACCTTTGGTTAGCTCACATTAAATCTTTCCCCTAGTAAGGCATTTTAAAAACAGTATTTCAAAAAACACCCACAGCATTAGACACTTCATTATAAAGACTTCCCTTTCATTCCTTTTTCCTCTTAATTACTTAGCTTGAAATCACCTGATTCTGTGCATTTTTTTTAATATCACCTGTCTCTTAATAATCAAAAAGGTTAGAAAAGCTTCAGCCCCAGAAAGCATGAATTCCCCTCCAGTCAGAGCCATTTTTAAATGGTAAGGCACATGCCTTAGCTGCAGCAGGGGGTGGTTTACTGAAAGAAAATGAATTGTAGTCTAAGTAAAAACCACAAAAATGAAGTTTAGTTCAAGCTTTAATGATGTTATAGGAGTCAGGCTCAGAGTATAAAGCTTTATGCAGCAAGAGAAAGCAGGAGCACCACCGTAAACAGATGCTTACACAATTCAGTTTCTTGCATGGGAAGACTTAGTTTGAGAGACTGCAATGCTTCTTTTCTAAGAACTATGCCCTCAGCACTAGTTCCCTGAGACTTCCTTAGGCTGTCATGGAAAGCAGTCACACCTGGGCATGACTCTTCACCCTGCTCACTGTTGGTGGTGTCAAAAGACACAGGAGAGCCAGGGAAGAGCGACTCTGGCCCATTCTGGCAGGCGTCCTCTTGGCTGTTTATCTCCAGACTTCCCTCCTCATTTGGCAATTCATTGATGTCATTCCTGGTAGCTGGAAAAAAAAAGTTTTATTCAGCTACACTTGAAGCCACCCCATTTATCTTCACACCTCCACCCAAATACTATTGCCTTTAACTGTAAGAATATGGAAATTGCTACTGGCAGGAACAATTTTATAAAGGACTTTTGATTCTTTATTTTAAAAGACCAGAAAAAGTACCTTTCATTGCTTTACTATGTTGCCTTCAATCAGGACCTCAGAACTGATCATACAAAATATCTTCAAAACTTCACACAGGTTTTTAAATCTTGTTAGGTTTGGAAGCATGAAACACTGAGTTCTAGTAACTCTGAGGGGCAACCTACTACAAATAAGGCTCAGCAACTGCAGGCGTGTGCTGAATGATTCAGCTGTTTGATATTCTGCTGGGCACTGAGGAGAAAGCATCCACCATCCTGACTTGCAGCCTGGGCCAAGCAGTTTCTCAATTTTAAACTGAGTTTACATTTTTTCAAATAGGATGTCTAATACAGTAGCAAAACTCAGATGTATGAAATGAATCTATCAATTGAAATGCAATTCAAGAACCACTTTAACACCAATTTTATCCCCCTTTTTTCTTTTCCATCATGAAAAAACATATTCAAACCAAACATTTCACTGGTTTATACTTCAGATTTCTCACGCATTTATACTTTGCTTGGCTGAAAACTGCCTACATTTATGAATTTGCTGTTGCAAAAAACTGTGTATCTAACTCAAAATTAATTACTATGGATCTCAAATGAGCAGAGTGCTGAAATAGGCACTGCTTTTCTGTTCATTGCCACACCATGTATCACTGGAGTAACTGGAACTCATTGGGATAATATACAAGATTTCATTACTTTTTCATAAGGTTGTTTGAAAATATTTAACATTTATGATCACAAAGTATTTGCAAATGCAAAAATCAAGTTTCCTCATTCTATTTTTCCTTATTCTCAGAGCTACAGACTTGAATAAGCAGTTTGTGTTGTTTTAAAGTCTGCTCGAGGAAGAAGGGGAAAGAAGAAAACCAAATCAGAACTGAGAAACAAATCCTCCCCACATAAAATGTTTCTAAGTCAATGTTCTGTAACCAGGAAGTTGATTACAAAGATTCAATAGAACTTTAATTACTGATTTGGACTAGCCCACTAACGTTTTGCTGCTAACATTTTTCTCCCCAAATAATTAATCACTACAAAGTTTTGAAAGCAAAACTACTAAAAAAGAAAAGTTATTATCAAACAGTCATGTCTGTGGAGAACAATAAAGTACTCCCTGAAATTAAATAAGCCATATGGAAAAAAGCACAGCTAGGGAGATAGGACCTTTTAATTGTTTTCCCTTTAATTACTGAAGAAAGCAGAAGGTTTCCTTTTAAGTGCAGTCAAATTTCACTGCAGAGTAATTAAAGAGCAAAAGATGAAGTCCGACTCCTGACCATTTGTTCCCACCTCTGCAGTGCATCCTCCCTTAAGTCAGCACAGATGTTTGCACAGTGAACCAGCATACAGGGAACTGGATGAGGAAACTGAATGTGGGTTAAAATAAAGAGCTTTCGGTCTCAGGTTGCCAAAACCATCAGCTCTCTAAGAGCTAAATCAAAACACTGTTGTGTATCTAATTTGTCACACAGACAACATTTTCAGGTCACTGTAGCCCGAATCAGTTCTCTGATTTAGACTGTCACAAAAACATATGCAGGCAGGATGGAAGGGTTGGGTACCAATTAGTATGTAAAGGAGGACAGATGAAAACACTGCTTTGTAATGACTAATATTTTAAAACTGAATGATGGTCAAAACCAAATTTGAAATAGAAGTCAGTGCTAAGAAAAGCCACAAGAAGCCAAAAATAAGAAGACAGCTTGCACATTCAGAAATATTGCTCCTGCCCATCTCTCAGAAACGGCACTTAGTACTGCATCTGGTTTACACTTTATTTACATTTTTTTCTTCGTGACAGTCAGTGGTATACATATCCAAAAGAGATGCTGGAGCAAAATTCTGGAGGAATGGTTTCCTGGCAACTTTCTGAGCCCACAAGACACTTAGAATCTAAACACTATTTGAACTAGGGTAATTTAATTGCAGTAGTGTCAATACAGCTGTGGTCTTTTTAGAACAGTGGAGGTAAAATTAGAATAAAAACTACCTATTTCAAAGCTACAATTCAATTGTCCAACACCGGAGAAAGCAGGAACATGAGATATCCAACTTCATAAAAGATGAATGAATCACCACATAACTACACTCTGCCAGTCCGCTAATGGGCAGTGTAAGAAATGCAAATAAAGTCTTAGGCCTCCACTCTCCTGCCTGTGACTGGATGACAAACCTGCAGTACCAGAAGGCTACAACCTCATCACGTCACCTCCCTTCACACAAGGAATCCCTGTCCTTCTGTGTATCTACGCAGCCGCAACACACACAGCCCTCCACCCATCCACCACCACACCCGGATCTACCAGCATAACCTCACACACCTGCTGGGCAAACGTGCAGACTGCAATTCAATCCAAGGGAAACATTTTCACGATGAAAGCAGCTAAATATTGGAATGGGTAGAGAGGCTGTTGAACCTCCCTCTGCAGAGACTTTCAGAATTCAACAGGACATGGCCCTGAGCAAACAGATCTTGCTCCAGAAGCAGGTCTGCTCTGTGCATGAGGCTGGACTAGACAACCAACTGAGCTCCCTTTCAACTTAAGTTTGATTCTATAATCTACTCAGAGCAGTAGTCTCTCAAATTTCTTGTAAATAGAGCTTGTCTACAGATAAAAGTTATTTTGAGATAATTTGGAGGGTACATGCCAGCACCACTCTTTCATAAAGGAAGTTTAGGGGGACTTTTGAAGTACATTCTGGTCTTTGCCTGAGCAATTTATTAGGAAAATTGCTTTTGCCAGAATAAATTACTCCAGTCATGAGCTTCCTCCATAAAAATAATTTCAGAACTGTTAGTTCTAGAGAATCTCAGCTGTATACTTTGGAAACACTACGAGATGACAGAATAGCACCCTGAAAAACAAATACTCCTATATATTATACAGCCTATAGTACTTAAGTTAATAGATTGGTTTTGCTTTCAAAACAACAAGTCTTACAGCAAAAAGCAACTTTCCCCATACACAGAGCCTTCCCCACATTTGCTTAAAACTGCTGTACAAAAAAAATCCTGACCTCAAGGAAAAGTCCTTCAGCATCACCTGAACAATAAAACAGATGATTGCATAAAAGCCTGGGTAAGTCTAGGAAATTATCTGGTGCATATGAAATAACTTACTGTTAATTTCATCTCTGGTAACTGGCTGTGACTTGGCTTCACAATCCAAAAGTTCTTCAGAGCTTCCAGGAGCCCCATTATAGCTTCTGTTCTCCAAGTGAACATCCTGCTGGACAGATGAGGAGTCCATGGTAAAAATAATCCAGATCCCTGGAACGTTCTTCTTCTGAATAATTTGCCACCAAGTGAACTACCAAGTCCTGTTCCTCTCCATCAGCAGCAACAGCATGAAGACGTTCCAGAGGAGCACAGTTCTGAGCTGTACAGCTGTTGGTGTGCAGAAGGCAGCTGCTAACCCCAGATCATGAAAACAGCTCACAGCCAAAGTCGTAATCACCAAGGACCTGCATCCCCTAGAAATAAAATGCAGTAAGTTTACAAACATATATTAAAGCTTTGAAAATAAAGAGTTAAAAATACAGTAGTGCCCACAGATTGCTCTCCAGCTCAACTTCAATACATGCAATAAGGTCATGGGTTGATAACAGAGCCAATTAAACACAGCCAATATCCAGCTTTGGGGATAAAAAGTGATCTGTTTAACAGCTTTTTTAAAGCTTACCTTTTTTAGTAGCATTGATACACTGCATAGCTATGCAAGAAGATAGTATTTAGAAAGACAGCTCATTTAAGACCACTGTCTTTGTAAAGGAAATGCCTCTTTAGCCTCTGTTTTAAGAAATGAGCCAGTATTCAGAGCAGTATTTTGCTCTGTATATGACAGTCCAGACTTTCATACCATATATTTCATGTTAAGGACCTACTCCCGTTTAAGTTTCAATATCTTTAGTTAGAATGCAGTGTGAAATTCAGATTTTTAAAAAAAATCTAATTACATCATTACTGTTTACTTGTCTGCAGAATGACAAGTATGTATCACTCTACAGAACCTGAACTATTCATTACATGCACTGGCAGTCAGAGTGTGGGCTGGGCTGCAGTTCAACACTGCCTTCTCTCATGACCACTCAAGAAGAGGATTTCCAAACACAGTTTATAGAATTTTCTAATGACTCTCCAGGCATTCAGACCTAACCCTGGGGTACAGATCCAGCCAACTAATACAATCTGAAACTGTTGTATACAGGCACTTCAAGTATTTAAATAATTACTGACAGATGAACTCCGATTACAAAATGATACGGTTCTTATTTAATAAAGAAACTTAAGAAATTCCAACTTTAAAATAAGAAAGAAAAAGAAGGCAGTTGTGGGGAGTGTCAAGTCAGGAATACTTAGATTGCGTTTTCACAAACACAGTGAGCAACATTCCTTCCAATACTTCCAGAGAGTACTTGTGTAAGTGCCACTGTGTCACCCTGCCCTGGTCACCCAGCAACAGCACCGACACCTCCCAAATGTTACTGAGGCTGCGAACAGCTCAGGAAAACACAGTTATGTAGGTGACCCTGATGGAGGAGAGCTGTGGAGGACCCAGAAACCTGGAGAGCGTTTCTAAAAGAGAAACCTCCACCAAACAGAAAGATGAACACCTTCACTGTGATTTGTTACTGATCTCTAACGACTGTCAGGATAATAAATCTCACAATAAAACTTCCAGAAGAACTGCCACTGTACAGCAAATAGACACCACCCGACAGGCCACCAAGATGAATTACAGACAAAAGGCATGCAAGATTTTGACTGTTCACGCCCTGGGAAAATCCCATCAACACCAGACGGTTCTTGTCGTAAAACACGCCTTAATAATCAGGCGACGGAGAATGGCTTTCTCCTGCACATTCCATTCCCAATACTAAAGGTTCGGCTACTTCGGCATCAGAGTCCTTTTGTAGCCCCGTGCTGCGCACCCCCACACACAGACGCTCTCAGAGCGGCCGCCTCACAGGGCAGCGAGCGGCACGAAACCCCTCGACCCTGCTCTCACAGCCGGACCGCGGCCCGCTCGCAGGCCGGGCAGGGTCCGGCGGCTCCGGGGGGAGGCCCGGGGGCCGAGACCGGCCCGGCAGCCCACGCTGTCCTCCGGGCCCGCCCGCGCCCCGGCCCGGTCTGCAGCNCTGCCTCCGCCGTGGGCCGGGCTCTGTGTGCAAGCCGGGTGTGCGGACGGGCTCTGTGTGTGCGGGCCGGGTGTGCGGACGGGCTCTGTGGGCCGGGTGTGCGGGCGGTCCGGGGTGGCTCCGGGGTGGCTCCGGGTGTGCGGGCGGCGGCGCTGCGGGGCCCGCGCAGGGCGGCGGGGGATGCGGCCGGACCTTCCGGCAGCGCCGGCACCGCCCCGCGGGGATGGAAACCGAGTTGTGCGGAATTAAAAGTTAAACCTGCGTGTGAGAGCGGCGCGGCGCTCTCAGCCCTGTGTCCGTGTTATTCGTGTTCCTCAGAGTGCAGCGTCGCGGCCTGTTAATGTGTGTGCAGTATTCCCGATCGCCCTTTCCTCATAAATCACCCCTTAGGGTTTTCAGTATCTCTCTGTCACTGGGCATCCAAGAAGTGCCCTGGGTGCTGGTGCATTGGGGCACGTCACTTCATAATGAAAACGCCTGCTAACATCATACTGCCACCCTAAATATAATCGCCAGGTACAGTCTGCTTTTCCAGTCTTTTACCAGCCTGTCCAGATTATCCCTGTTGTAAAGCGAATCCCTGAGCTGTTTCTCGAGGCAGACGGGAGGGCTGGTAAACCCAAACCATCGGCGAGTCGGCATTGTTGAACTGCAAACCTGTCGCCGAGCCCGTGGACAGTGCCGGGGACCCGATGTGTTCCTGCACTATGCTGCCCTCCAGGCGTGATCTGGAAGAGAACATTACTTTACAGACCAGTTCAGGAAGAGGAGTATTTTCAAGTGCAAATGCACAGATGTGAGAGGCTCCCAGCCTGATGATCCGGAGCAAGGACTAAATGGGCTTGGTGAAGGAGGACTGTCTAGGGTGCATCTCAGTGCAGTCTATTCTTAGAGACTCTATTAAATGAAATCCTTTCCTGTTCACAAATTCACAGACATAATAAGAGATTTACACAGGTATCCAGGGAAATCTGGATTTGAGGAACAGCAGCCTCCTGCTCTGTTGCCAATTCAGATGCCTGTGTAAGTGGGGATTCCCAGGCTGTGGCTCAGCACCAATGTGAACTCAAGTTTGACCTTCAGGGCTGGATTCTTGTGTTTAGCATTGAGCTTGTAAACCATTTATTTGAATAGGTGAAAGAGAGCTGAGTGAAAGGGATGTTAACAGAGTGAGCCTCTGGTGAGGTTTGAGAGGAAACCCAGAGAATGTCATGTATGAATGAATGTGTTTCAAATTCCTTAATAGTGGCCATCACTGGATAATCTTCCATGTAAGACGTCAAGAACAATGTGGTGAGGAAGACTTGAATGCATAATCTTCGTTTGATCTGGTTTTGATTTAAGAATGTAAAAAGTTGAAGCTTTGCCTCTCACAGAGAACTCGGTAACTGTTGAGTCACTAATATGGCTGTTCTGTTCAGCTGGGAGTATTTGTCTGTGTTTGCTTCTTAACTTTGATCCCCTCTCCCTAGGAGAATGTAATGCTTGGGTAAAGCTCCAGAATATCACTGTTTTGTTTATTAGTCTGCTGTATGGCATCAAAGCCCCAGCTACAGGAATAACCTGTCCAAGCACGGCACAGAGCTGCAGCACACTTAGACAGGATGCCTGAAAGAGAATCCTTCGTGCTGAAAGAGATCTGTCATCAGTAATATAAGTTTTAGCACAACAGAGGGATGTCATGGTAGTTGTTTTAAAAGCCAGAAAAAAAAATATTTCAAACAGTATCTCAAATTAGCCCTTTAAGTAAAGGGATTCCTGTAAATTTGCAGGCAACTTATTTGTGTAAACTGCAGTCTGTCTCCAGCAGAGAAAGAGCCAATGACTTATTGGAGAGCATTCTTTTGTTCATATAGAAAAATCAGAAGGTATCACAACCAGTCCTTTAACCACACCCTGCAACTAAACTGCATACAGGGGCTGTTGTGCACCTTCTCTCCAAGGGAGCTCTCTCAGACTTTAATAGGAATTGTCTTTTTCAGAACCCTAAAAGGGGAAGGGCAATTTATTCACCTTGGGTCTTAGCAAAAAAAAAAAAAAAAAAAAGGCATATAATGCCAAATTAAAGAGCTGACCTAACAAAATTTCCAGGAAATGACATACCATTTGTAGAGTTATCTATCCAGATGGGTAGTTTTATAACTCACCGCATGTGTGAGAGTTGCTCTAGTGAAAGTGGAAGAGTCAGATAAGAGAGAAAGGCTCCATACTCTGCTGGAGCAGAGGGTGGCGCACTCTGCACAGCACAGCACAAAGTCCGTGTGAAGTGCTTTCTAGTTACAGCTTTTATAGCTACAAACGTGTTTTTCTAAATATTTCCTTAGGGATGTTCTTGTTCTCTAACCACTGACAACACCATGTTCCAATTCCCTGTGCTTATTGCATGTTTTTCTGCTTACATATTTCTATTATTTGGTGTCACTCAGTCTGCAAAAACCTCATTAAAAAAGAAACCCATGCTAACTACATATAAATAGCTCTATTACTGGCAGACAGCAATCAGGCTCAGGCATCCAGCTCGACTCTCACAGCCACCAAGGAAAAAAATAATTTGGTATTAAATACAGACATATGGAACTAGAATTCAGGTCTTCAGAAATATGGTTCTTTAAAGACTGTCTTAATATTTTATTTACCTATAAATTTTATTTATATGTGTGAAACATTTTTACAGCCTTCTACCTAAGCAATTTTTAGCATGTCTGTTGTACCATGGATAAGTATTTAAAGTGTTACTTTCCTGACTCATTTCTATAAACAGGGAAGACAGATGCAACTGTGGTGTATCTGATATAACAACATAACTCAGAATGGATTTAAGCAACTTCTATCTAAGAGAAGGCTGGGAACGCATAAAAAACCACATTGTGTAACCATAAGGTTTGCAGATGACACTCTTGCATACAGAGAATAAACTAAGATTTAAGGCCTTGTTGCTGAAAGTATCTTGCCAATGCCCTCCTCCTGTTTAAATCTGGATTTAGTTTGGTCACACCAGCTGTTTTGAAAAACAGAAACTGCTAAGAACTGCATTCATTTCTGTGGGACATTCCACAATAGTCTCCCTGGGAAAGGAGGGTTACTTTTGGTATCAGGATGCTTTACATATTCAGAGAAATTAATTCAGAAAGTTCTATTTCCATGTAACTGTGCGTGTTTGTGTCTTTCTATGCATCTGTGTGTGTGTGTGTGTGTGGTAGAGAGTGAGTTGATGGAAATTACTGAATTTTAGTGTCTTCAAGCTTCGCTTTCCCACAATACATGATTTTTACTGTCAGTCTAAAGCAGTAGGTTTCTGGTTCTTTTTTTTTTCATCCTGGAAATTACTTTCCCAGCCTGGGGCTTCTTGTTAGGAAAGTGCTGCCATTACACACACAAGTCCTATCCACTAACTTCAGAAATGTCACTATTCCACTGAAATTTGGTGCTTGCTTCAGCATTTCAGAAGCCATAAAAATGGTACAGTACAGTAGGTAACACTGGCCAGTCCTTGGAAGGACTTGCTAAAAGAACATGGAAATCTTGGATTTTTCAATAGGGAGTCCAACACAGACAACAGGACATTTACTTTCCTAAAGATGTCTCAATGACTGTGGAAGGGTGTTGGCCTTGCCTGTTCAGGGATGTGCACAGTTGTCATACACGTCTCTCCCTCCTGACATGTGGGAATGGGGTACAACTCTGTGGCAATTCTCTGAGAGGTGGGGCTGTAGAGGATGTAAGGCAGGCAATCAAGATCAGGGAGGAAGCAAAGTCTGTTTTACCCTTCTGTCCTTTCTTGATCCTTCCAGTAAATCTGTCACTGGTCTACCTCCAGCTGCCTGGCATGGCTATCTAATGGGCAGCCATGAGACACAGGGCAAAGCCAGCTCATAGGCAAGATATTCTCTGGAAGAGGCATGAGAAGCCCTGTTTGCAGGCACCAATCACAAGCCTGGATTTAAGGCCATTACCTTCAGTGGGCAGTCAGACTGCTTTTTGGACCTGGTCTTCCAAGCTGCATGATGTGGGAAATTGTTCTAGCCCGTAGAGAGTCCTACTGCCTGCTCATAGAGGATCATAAATATAAAATGTAATCCTCACTAAAAATATGGTTTGAAAGGGTCATCATCCTGAGCTGAAAATACTTATGAGCAGACTACTGTATGTCTGATCCTTAATTCTAGATGCTAAGTCATTGCTAATCCACAGTGATGAAGTGTGGTGTGGACAGGTCCTGCTAGCAAAGGGATTCTGGGATAAGGGATCAAAGATATACTGACAGAATTTGCTAGGCCAAGAACAGAGCAAACACAAACATGAGGAGTCAACGTGCACTTGCATCTGTGCTACATGCTCAAGGTCTACAGCTTGGAATGGCAGCATAGCCCACATAGCAGCCTCTTTGCCTCCAAAGGATTATGGATGCCTGCACTCAGATGACCCCTGGAAAGGAATCCAAATAACAGGGTTGTAAGATCCTTAAAAAGAGAGCTGCTTTGCTAGACTTGTTCTCTCTCTTTCATATAGATATATTTATGTTATTATTCCAGTAGTGTCCAAGCAGAGATACAAAAATCACTTTTCTGCCAGCTAGTCCTTGACTTATGTCCTCAACAACTGTGCATCGACATAAGGAAACAGCAGATGGAATCTTGTCATTTACTTCTGAGCTTCATGTTGAAAAAAGTAGATTTCTTGTTTGGGGGATTTTTCAAAGCTTAACATACATTTATGGTGACATCGCCCTGAGATTTAACTGTGAGTGTTAAGAAAAGCAATGTGCCACAGTGATGTGCTACAGAGACCAGACTGCCCTTCAGGCAGAAGTGTTCTGCTTAGAAAAACCCTTCTGCCAAAGATGCCAAGTGTCTTGGGCTTTGTGTTTATTCAGAACAGATATAATCTAGTTATATATTCTATGATATATGCTTTTTCTGTTGACAGGTAACTCAAAGAAATATTACCCAGGGGGAGTGAAATGTAAATTTGAACATGAGCAGTCACAGTAAATAACTGACAAGGTCAGAGCCCAGGAACACCGTTTACACAGAATTTGCCCTGAAAAAAGAAGGGTGAAATTAAAAATGCATCTTCCACTTTGAGTGCAAGAAGTATAAACAACCCAATTAAGCTATTGAGGCATTCCTTATAAGCCCTTCTCTTGAAGGGCTGTTTCTACATTAGCAAATGCAAATTTCCCAGGGAGGCAGCATGGTCCAAGTGGGCAGCAAGCAGTCAGAGTCCTGTCCCTGAGCCTCCCTCATCCTTGGGCTAATCATGTTGTTAGTTTTTGTAGGTGTCCATAAAAGATAACAGGCAGCTCACAAGCACTGCAAGGTTTAGGTGGAGATCATTTTCTCCTCTTTGGGAGTCAAACATTATTTTCTATAGACAGGACATCAAACCCATGGAGCAGATGGATCGCCCTGCATTACACACGAGTTCAGTGCCAGGGTGCATTGAACACACGACTGCTGCCTTGGTGCCTGTGCCCAGCCTCTCCCATTTTCATTACAAACTGTAAAATCAAGACATTACTTCCAAGTTACACAATGAAATAACAATATGGAAAGTCAGATACAAAGTCTATTCCTGCATTTGTGAAAAGGTTTTCTTTGACACCAATCCTTCAACTTCATGCTTATTATATGCACCCACTTTTACACCTACTGAAGGTAATATCCATTTTTTTCCCCTATTGATTACGTTATTGTCTGACACTCATTGGAGGATGTGTTGTGAATGGATGGAGTACAGGAGAGTGTCTCACCTGGGAAACTAGAAGGCTGCCTCAGAAATGAGGAGTGTTTCTTGACCTCCTGTGTTCTGCAGAAAGGTTAAGTGGCTACTGTACCCTGACTGCTAGTTTTTGTGCAGCTCTTGCTCTTTGGGCTCCCCAGGATGCCTGGGAATATTCCTTTCCTGTCCTTTGCTTTATGCCCAGATGAAGCTGGGGTGATTTTTCCTGCTTGGAAAGACCTGAGCTGTTTTCCTATTTCCCATTCCTCTGACAGTTCACTCCCCTGACCATGCTCCAGGGTTCTGGCAGGTGACCGGGTGCGCTGCTCAGGGCAGCTGCCCTCGCCAGTGCCAACTCACCGGCCCCTCCATCTCCCACAGCACCGCAGAAGAAACTTTTCCCGGAGGACCCCGCTGCTCGGAGGGGCTGGGCTGCCTGCTGCCTGCAGCCCGGCTTTTCTCAAGCCCGGCGAGGACACAGCGCTGGGCACCCCAAGAGGGGGCTCGGACCAGGCACCCCCGCTCCGCGCCGCAGGTGACCCCCCGGGGGAGGGCAGGGGCCGGGGGAGGGGGCG
>VXAU01000197.1:1305009-1343054 GCA_013399695.1 Formicarius rufipectus
AGCCAAGGTAACCCCGCGGGGAGAGGGTGCCCCGGGAGCCCCGCGGGCAGGAGGGAAGGGACCGGCAGTCCCCCGAGGAGAGGGGTGCAGCAGAGCTGCCGGGAGTGCCGTGGTGCTCCCGGGACGAAGGATCCGCCGCGACCGCCGGGAGGAGGGATGCAGCGGGGCGGGGGGGGCTGCCGGTCCCTTCGCCCAGCCGGCGGGGTCCCCTCGGCCCCTGCCTCTGGGCGGCGGGGTTTGGGGTGTGGGGCTGGCCGGGGATTCGGCTCGGAGGCCGACAGGCACCGGGAGACGCGATGCTCCGGGAGTCTGGCTCCGGATCACCCTCTCCGCATCGGTACAGCCGGACCCGAGATCGGGTGCGAGCCCCGTGGAAACCGATAGAACAGCATTTACAGCCGAAATGAGAGCAACTCGCCCAAGGCACCCCTGCCACAGGACAGCCTGGCATAAGGAGTCCAAACAGACCATCTCGTGCTGTATTACACCCCGCGCTCTCTGCTCTTGTGCAGCTCGGCCGTAGTTCGGGGAGTACAAATGACAGGTACAGCTCCCGGGGCAGGGGTCTGAGCAGAGCTGGGAGCACGGCGGGAACCCGAGAGGCAATGGAAAGGCAGACGGGGAAGCACAGAGCACCCCAAAACTAGGAGCAGCTACAGAGCAAACAGTCCCCGAGCTTTAGGAAGGGTAAGCAGTCCCGGTCCCGCTGAAGGGAGAGGGACTTTTCCTATGGACCCTGATAGGACGAAGGTTTGACACTTCTGGTAGAGATTCTCAGGTCTTTAAAACATGAGCCACTACAGTAGAAGAAAAAATATATTCCATACATGTATGTCTTTTGTTTTATATATGTGTGTGTGTATATGTATATATATATATAAGGTGTGGGATTGCTTTTCCTGGTGAGAAACAGCATTATAATTCTGAATGATAAACCAACTCCCTGCCACAGCACATACACAGCAATGGCTGTGGTTGAAATGAAGATGTTTTATCTCACTCTGGTATCCTAGTGAAGATAGCTACACTGAGAACTTAATTAAGCCACACATACTCAGTATCAACTGTACGAAGATCTATTGCATTGTGTGGTTGTGGAGTTTTGTCTTTTGTTTCTCTTTTAAGTCAGAATTGAAATGCAGAACTTGCAAGCTTATCCTCATCCAGCTGCATACCTTTCTTATTAAACTACATAACTTCTATGCTTCCCTGAATTATTGCATCCTTCCTGTGCTGTTTCTGTTCTAACTCTGCCTGTACAGTCATGAGGAGCAAGTACAGTTATGTGCTGTGCCTTTAGGCAGGAGAGGCAACAGTGGGACACTGAGCGCATCAGCAAGCTCTATAATTTTTGCTTGATATTTCTTTTTTTCTGTGTTTCCTAGTCAACTTCTGTGGTCCTCTACCTCTGAAATCAAGAGTATTTTGTTTCCCACCAGGCAGTATTTGAATTAAAATATTGACCAACAGCACTATTGAAAAGAATCTGCCTCCTTAATGAAGCATCAGCCTCCTGGCTATTTTTCCGACTTGACTTCTTGCTGTGTCAATTATTCTTCTGATCACATGTCGTTTATAGGCTCTTAACACACTGGACAATTTATTTTGTAGAATGAAACAAGCATTTTCTACTGCTCATCTTCCTAAATGTGACAGGGAACTCTGTGTCCCAACAGGCGTGCGTGTACATCTCTTGCTCCCTGTTTTTGTTATTTTTTGGAGTAAGTAACTTGCTTTCGCCCATCAAGGACTGCACTATGCTGCGTAGGCTTCACTATTTTTATCTTTTTGGCTACACTGATAGTGTTGCTATGCTAGTAAAAAAATACACATCCCACTCTAAGTTGGTGGTTCAAATGTAGTTCAATTTAGCAGCTGAAAAAAAAAAAGGTATTCAAAGATTTATGAAAAATTATTTGTCTTCTGGCTTAGAGTTAACAATATAAAAACATACCAGAAACTCCTTTGGCATAGGCAAAGTCTGCACGAGATACAGCGAACTGAATTGTTCTTTTCATCCAGGAAGGTGGTCTCTGCCACTCAGAGCTGAGAAACTTTGGGATGCTGTGAGGTACTGTGGATGTTTGAAACATGTTTTGTGGCAAAGTAGAGCTCTCTCTGGAATCCTTCACCAAGTACTACAGCAATTTAAAAATAGGAGTTAGATCAAATGAAAGAAAATGTGAAGATAAGGTGCATGATGTTTCCTCCTGCATGTCTGTATCAGATGGAACAAGATGTGCAGATAAGTGGCTTGTTTATCCTGAAGGAAGAATGTAAGCCTGATGAAAGAGTAACATATTCAAAACTATGTCTCAGTATGTCCGTAAAATATTATCTGTTTAATCAAATCCCTGTGGAGGAGGTCTCTATGCTAGTGCCATCCTTCATCTGGTATTCTTCTGTTCACTTGCTGGCTTAAAGAAAAAATCAAGCCTTTCTTGTTCTTTCTAAGAGAAGAACTCTTAGCAACCCTAGACCCTCTAGTTGAAAGTCTTAGTCTTGTTCCCAGTGAGAACTATGGCAAAATTCCTACTGGTTTCAGAGGAAGCAGGATCCTTCCCAAGATCAGTGAAAGATTAAAAAAAAATCAACTACTAAAATATGCACCTCAATTAGCAAAGAATGTGGCCTGATTAGTAAAGTGTATGAAATTTCAGCTATTAAATTCTATGGCCCTGATCAACAAAGCACACTGCACAGTTGGCAATGTATCCAGAATCTCAACTGCTGTACTAGTCTCTTACCAGATCAACCAAGCATGCAGCTGAATCAGTAAATTATGCAACTGGAGCAGCAAAATATGCACTTCTGATTGGGGCGGGAGGATAGGGAAGATCTCAAATGTTTTAAATTGGCACACAACAGGTCTGTTAGTGGTCAGCTTTTGCCTTAAGAAAAGTAGAGGCAAAATGTATAACTTTTACCAAGACTTTCAAACAATTGCTGGACTGGAAAAGTATGTCCCTCAAATGGCTCAGTGTTTGTTACCAGCAGTCCCATTTTTACCAGATGTACTGCACATCTGGTTCCAATTCCAGCTGCTGCCAGGTGTGGGGATTATTTTAGTAACACTTCAATGGGATTTTTAGGTCCAGGTAGCTTTTGTTTTATTAGCCACTGTAAAGCACTGTATATGCACACCAGGCTGTATTTCTGTCTCAAGAAATGAAGCCAGTCAAGACAAATAAGGCACCTTCAAAGCACCTGGAAGTTTTGTTGGCAGTGAGCTCAATATCTATTAATCTCTTCACTATTTGTGAAAGTACTTTGTTCTCGAGGAGCAGAGAAATGATAAGTCTTTCCTTTTTCATTGTGTCTTGATTAATTGCCATAGCTGTATCTTATTGTGTTTACAAAGTATCTTGGCAGATCAGATGTTTACTGTGTGGAAAGTCTGGATGCTTGGCCAGTTTGGGGAACAGCTGTATTCATATATTCTGATGTAGTAGAGCTGTTTCTTCTGTATATGGGCATTAAAACTCCAGCCACACTATCTGGTTCTAGTCTTCAGAAATTGTTTTTGCTTTAAATTATTATTTTTGCTTTATACAGAAGACCAGCAGGTTGTCCTATTTTAATAAAGATGCAGTTTCAGGGTTTCTATAAATTATTTTTTTTAATGCATGGAATTAAACTATGTTACACTGCGTTTGCTCGAGGAAGGCATGAAAATTGCTTTGTTTTATTGCACTCTTCACTTTAGTACCCAGGAGTCTGAAACATTATTTGAACCTATGAAGTATCTGGGCTTAGTTTTTTTTTTTTTCTTCCCTGGTTTTGGTTTGGTTTTTTTGTTGCTTTTTTTTGTTTGTTTTTGTTTGGTTTTTTTTTTGTTTGTGTTTTTTTTTTTTTTGTTTGTGTTTTTTGTTTTTTTGTTTTGTTTTGTTTGGTTGGTTTTTTTGTTTTGGTTTGGTTTTTTTTTGATTTTGTTTGTTTGTTTTTTAATCCACTACATTTGATTCATAAAGCTGGCTTGCATTGAGCTCCTTATTTACCAAATTTCTGCCTCATTTCCAGGTCAGTTCAATGAATAATCCTATTTAGTTCCTTTTCCTGTTTAAAATATTTCCTACTGAGTCCAGAGCAGTGCCCTTAAAACATAATTGATTTGGGTCATTGAACCCTTATTTTTCATGCATGTTAGTTTACATCCCACCACTGGTCTGACTGGTATTTAAATTAGAAAATTGCAGGCAGATTTCTTCTAGAGGCTAAAGTTCATGTGGAGTCTGGTGAAATAAGATCCTGGAGTACATATCCCTGGAACTGGGCAATCATTTGTAACTTTTTTTTAATTCCCTGCCTGGCCAGAGTGTTGTAAATCTGGCTCTCCCTTGTTAGCTTCACACTAAGCAGCAATAATGTCCACAGTGTTTTAGTTCTGGTAATTCTAATTACTGAAGCACTGAAGAAGCTGAAAGATGAGAAGATGGACAAGATTGGCCTCGAGTCCTGCACAGCACATGGGACATTTTCTTTGTAGAGCTGAACTGTAATTCTCTCATTTGCCAAGGGCAGCAATGGAAGCAGAAACCAAGGTAAGAGAAACAAGCCAGTGGCAGAAGATTTCTGGAATGATGTGGGTGATCTTTGTGCAGGAGGAGCTAAAAGAGTGCAGTACCACTAGAGATGCCAACCATCCTTGGGAGGGAAATGCTGAAATAGTTTTTTTTAATTTACTATCTAAGGGGTTGGAGCAAACAATCCTGTTGCACTGGTTTAAAAAGACCCAGGGAACAAACCTTCTTTCAGTAACCAACAAACAATTACTATTCTCTTCATCTGCTTCTTTGTGTAACAGAACAGGAATGGTGGTAAAATATTCAGTGTCTTTTTTTCTTCCTCCCTTTCATCTTAAAAAAAGGAACTCATGGTATATTTGGTACCAAAGAGTGGCAGTACTGTAACCAGACCAGGTCTGGTAAAGCAGCTCTACCAATTATACACTATTATCATTATACATTGATATCTCAGGTCCGTAAATGATAAATATTCAACTAGATGTTTAGATATTTCTCTGAGTATGGGAAATACTAAACAGAAAAATAATCCCCTTGTACAAATTCATGGCAGGAGGAGGGTGGAGTAGGGACAGGGCATTGCTATTACAAGCCCTTGGCAGCAAATGGCCTTATGGTTTATTTTGAATATCCTTACATGTTTCCCAATGAAAAGGAGGTTCCAATTTTGAGAGGAGCAAAGGCTAATTTGCCTGTATTTCCTTTCTAGAATTCTTGGAGACCTACTGGAGATCACAGAAGTCATCTAGGCCTTCAGGAGGATTTAAATCAGGCCATAAGTACTGCTGGCTTGGATTAGTAATGATGTGTGTTGAGGACAACCTCTGTATTTTGGGTTGGGTGGAGCCCTTTCATGGTAGAAGAGTTGGTAATACTTTTACAGCACCTTTCATCAGAGGATTTCAGAGTTTCACAAATATCTAATTACAGAAACTATTAAACTATGTGAAATCCTTGGTCCTGGGGGAGTACAGGCAGTACCATTATGCTTCAATAGAAAACAGGGGTGGGTGGTGTTCAAAGTGGCAAATCAAAAGCAAATTTTTCATGTGCAAGCCATAACCTGCTGCACTATCTCATTTTCATCCAGTATTTTATTCCTCTCATTTCTTTATATTAGCAGCCAGGTTTCCACACCAAACCAGCTAAACAAAATGGGCTGGCACAAGCTTCCATTCAGAATTACCACTAGCTCTGAAGAAGAGACTTTTAGAAGTTCATCAATCTCTTGCTGATGTTTCCATAATGTTTGTGTTTCTTTAGTCTGTTAAGGAGTAGCAGGACTGTAGGTAGGGTCAGGTGCCAAGTATGACAATAAGGACAGCTTCCTGAATACAGGAGATCTGGAACGAAGTGCCTCTAAAAGTCCAGTCTGATCCACATCCCAGAAAGCTGATTACTCAGCCTTTCCAAAGAGGGTGTGCCTGCTCTGTATCATACTTAATTTGGGGTTAGCAATGGGAGATCTAATCCACTTGTTCTACCTAAATTCAGCTCCCTCCTACTTTTAGGTTTCTAAATATTCCACTGTTTTGAGAGACTGTTTTTCTTAAAGGGATTTTTCCCCTGGATTTGACTGAAAACATGGAGCCTTTACTATTAGCACTGAGGCTTGAAGCCCAGGCTGCCCATGCCCTTGATTTCCTCCTGTGTCATAGATCTGCATGGGTGGGCAGTTCAGGTGAATCTGAGACCTCACTATTTGAATACAAGGGCCCCAAGCAGTTGCTCATCAAGACCAACTTTAAATGCAAGCTTAGCAAGCTGAACACTTTGATTTGCCTCTAAAATCAACAGTAACTTATTCCAGGTTTCCTGGTTGCAACTTGAATGGGGAAGAAGAAAGGATGTCTGCAAAGCAGATTTCTTTGGAAAAACAAACTGCTCACTGGTTGGGACCCTGTAACAACAAACCCAGGGCTTAGCTCTTCCTCTGTCTGCAGTATCTGTAATACTTTTTTCTGCTTTCTCCCAACCCTCCCTGCTGTGCCCTCATGGTCTCTCCTTATGTGTAGGCAATAAACTAAAATTTACAAGCATCCTACTCTCTGACATCCTGGCAAAGGTGGTGTCTTGGAAATATCCCATTTTAGAGTGCTCAAGAGGAGACTAATCCTGGAAGAACATGGTGGACAGAAGTGCTGCTGCTTGTATACCATCCAAAACTAAGAATGAGTGCTCAGACCATAACAGACTTCTGAAGGGCCAGCCTAAGCTGCAGTAATGGCTCATTTGGGAGCCTAGTTAAAAATATTGCATGAAAGGAAGAGAGTTTTCCTTTGCTTGCTTTTTAAGGACCACTGTTCATGTCTTCAGCATAAACCCTCTCACCTGCTAGTGACATTTAGTGACAAAACAACCTGGTTCCCAAAGAACTGGGATAACAGCTCTGCAGCAGGGTAGTGACAACACAGAATGTTTGCAGGTTGTGGCTTTCACATATGGAATGTTTCCTTCTCCATATGTTTGTACAATAGACCTCCAACATACGAAACAGCTGAAGTGTCTGAATGAAACAATAGGGTCATGTAGCTGGAAATCCAAGGACCAACAGCTTGCTTCTTTTGTCAGGCCAGTTTACATGTATGTGTGTAGTTTGCTTTTAAAGATCCAAATTTATTTCCCAGGAAGTGGCCAGCAAAATTTGCATGGGACTGCTTTTCAGTTCTCCTTTCTCCTGTTTCCGGTGCTTTCAAAACAGAACAAAGCAGTTTTGGGCACCTAAGCTGCATATGGATTTCATTATTTAAATCTCCCTGATGTGATTTTGGGAGGTGATATATATAAAGTTAATTCAGGAACATTAGTTCTACAGATTTCTTTGGACATATATAACTTGCTCAATGGACTTTTATATTGAACTCTACAAGCAAATTTTACTGCAGGGCTATAGCTTTGTTTTGTTATACCATCTGGTTACCAAGTAGTAGAAAACAATCTGACCATGTTTTCTACTCTTTAATTTGAGCTGCTTTAGCCTGTTCAATTTATAGAAAATGAAAACCAGATTGATCTTCTGGAAACTGCCTCATCACCCCTGTTCCCACCAACCCTATCGTTTACTGTTATTTTTTCTATGGTGTGTTGAGTACACTTTGTTAATGAGAACTTGCTCTAGTGGAGAAAAGACCTATGTGACCTATTAAAGCCCTGAAGCAAATGGCCATGGCATCTTGAACTCTTCATTACACTGCCTTACTTTTATTTATGGTGGTCCCATCATATTCATGATTATTTGCCTGAGGAGACACTCTAAATGATGCCTTTGTTTCTCTTTCTAAGGCTTTACATTTTTTTGTATGTTTGAATGAGGGTATTTTCTGAAAAAGGAACTCAACAAACTAGAACATGGATGGCAGCTTTGTATAGATGTAGGATCTTATTTGGTATGGCATCTTGCATCCTTGTTGGAGAATCTTTATTTGTCTGCTGGGTGTCCAGTCACAAAAGCTAGCTCTTTTTTGTACCCCTTCAAGGGCTAGTCTGAAAAGTACCCAAGAAAAGGCTGGTTGTTGACGGGAATTCCAGCACTCCCTGGTGGATGTTATGTTAGAAATGTTTAGTTTCTTGGCCATAAAAGCTAATGTTGGGATGAAGGGGAAAGCCAGTGTTCAGACTGTTCTCATAATGTCATGACTCACTTGTGTTTGTTGTACTTGTTGCATGAGCATAGCACAATAAATTTGTGAGACACTTATGAGAGATTTCTGCCCAAAACAGTTCTACTTTATGGGTGTAATGTAGTTCCTAAGTGAGCACTGATGAGTCAAGTGGGTTTTTCCAAGTCCTAGATTTGCATATATAGATTTTTTACATAATTTGATAGAAAAACAATCAGGCTTTTGTCTCTTTCAGACCAAGATGAGAAGAAGGAAATTAATATTGTAATGTGGGACTGTAGTGAAAGATGGAGAAGAGTTCAGAATAAGAGCTGGCACTTAGTAAAAGCACCTGGATGTAAATGAAATTAAAATAAAAACATCCTATGCCTTGGCCCAGGTCTCTTCCAGAGCATTTCTGGCTGTATTTCACACTTCTACGAACCTTTTACTCACTTCATAAGCATACCTGCACCTTGGCATGCAACAACTTCTGGGTATCAGTGAATGCCAGGCTTAGTCCTGTGCTGGTAACTTCCACCTGGGCAACTGACAGGTAGAAAATGCACCCATACCCTGCCAAGCTTAGATTAAAACTGTTCATCATAAGCATTTATAGCCTAAGGATCTAAATCATAGAAAGAACTGAATAAGGAGAGAGACCTCTGCTTAGCCAGACTTACATAGCTGCAACTTGTAAGATGTCTTGTAGGGAAATTCAACTCCATCCTAATGAAAGAACTGAAAGGGGAGAATTAAAACTTCTGTCTATTTGTGATATGGGGGGGAAGAACACGAATGGGTTTATTGTCTTTTCAATGTTCTGAGACTTTACCTCTGAGCCTTTAGGTAGCTGAGTTAGCTATAAACCTCCTGCAGTCCCACCTTTGCTGAGTGTGGGGACATGTTCTTTCAGAGGGCTCTTAAGACCATATCTAACTATTTCCCTGAAGTTCCCTCTGCAGGGAACAACTCTGGTTTCTGCCTGCAGAGGAAGACGAGCCAAGTTAGCCAGTAAAGCCTTGCACCCAGAGCGGGGTGATCTTCATCATAGGAATCTTGCATCAGGTACTGATAAGTCTGTGGCTACTGCACAGATTTCTGCCCACTGCTTGTAACTGCAAGGTAGGCTGACATCTCTGACCTACCAAAGATGAACTGTTTTATCTTCTCACCTGACCCTCCCAAAAGAAGAGCATTTGGCTGCCTTTTCTCTGGGTGCTCCGAAGGGAACTACAAAATGTCAATGTATGCCTAGAATGCATATGCTGCTGATCATGCTATGGAAAGCTGGGCTGTTCCATGGATGATTGTTTGGAAAACAGCCCCTGCTTGTGTCTCTGGGAACAAGCATTTTTTTGTTGTTTGGGAACAAGCATCTCTGGAGTTAAATGAGGAGGGCTGTTGTTCTCCACAGAGGGTAGAGTGTGTCGCTGTGCCTGGTGGTTGTTGGAGTGCCCATGTTTGTTTTTTGTGATTTTCCTTTTCTCCACCTCCTGTTCTCAGAGAGGATCAAGGAAGAGAGATGGTGACCTCATGGTGCAGTTATGCAATCTGCTAGAGCCAGGTATCAAAACACACTGCAGCTGTGGAGCTGGGACCTCGCTGTGGCTGGGGGCCCTGGCCTCCTGGCTCTAATGAGATCACTGACCTCCTCCTGCCACTTCTTCTGCAGCTGCTTTGATTCCCAGGGATTTGTTGTGGCCATGCCTGCCTAACGGTTTGGCAAGCTGCCACAAGGAATGCTGTGTCTACAGGCAGGCACTAGGAACTGGTCAGAGGGACCTAGGGCAGGTGAGGATAGGCAGAGCCCTGCCAGCCTCTTTTCATCCCGACAGAACTTATTTGCCTTCCTCTGAGGGTATGCAATCATTACCACCTGCCCTGGTTATTCTTGTTCTCATAAGGAGTGAGGAGAATGTTGCCTGTTCTTCAGTGAAATAAAGCAGTGCCTTCCCAGCAATCCTGTTGTGATGCTGGAGCTCAGGGCTCAGCTGCAGCAGAGTCACATATGGGAAGAATAACAGAGAATAGGATGTCTGCAGTCTGAGTCTCCACGTCCTCAAGTCTCACTCAGACTGCATTCTTTGCTCTAATTGCTGAACTACATTCCCACTTCCCTCCCCTACTCTTCTAACGGTATTTTTATTTTCCTTGTCTCCTGTAGTAACAGGCTCTCACCATCCCCTTCCTACCTGCATACTTATTCTCTGCAAATGTCCTGCAAATCATGATAAACAACAGAAAACTTTGAGATAAATATGAAAACAGGGCCCCGTGAAGCTGCCTAATGTGTGCCAAGAAGGAATATAAGACAAATTGGTTTCCTGGAAATGGGATTTTTCCTGGAAATGTCACATCTATGATCACTTTCATGTGGTAGAACTACTGCTGCCCACCACTGAAATAACAAAGCAGCTGTTAAAAAATGTGGGTTTGCTTAAATCCAGCAGGTTGCACTCACTCCAATAAGTATTCAATCCTTGTTTAAAAACATGAGTGCAACTGCTCGGGTACCATAAATGTACTAAAAGTAAACATATGCTGGGCCCAGCTTAAAGTCCCACACTGACCCCTGTTCAGAGCTTGTTTATATGAATGACTCAGGGAGCAAGAAGAGTACATGAGTGTAGGGGCAGGTAGGTGAGTTTGTGTTGGGACACAAATATTGAGAAGGCAAGAGAGACCCCTCAGCAAGCAGGATAGTCTTTTAAGTGAGGGGAACTCTTTTGAGATAAATCTGAAATAAAGGAGACAGGGAAAACTCTCTTAATAACTAAGCAAAGTGTCAGCAATTTTTGTTACACTCCGTCAGTCCCATGTCTGATCTACTTCTGCTAAGTCTGCTGCTTTCAGTCATCCAGAGATACCTGAAGAGTTGCCCTAATACAGCATGAGAGAGTCTCCCTTTGCTAGTGCCTCATGCTGCACAGCAAAGGCAATTTGGCAGAGAGGGAAGTGGTGATTCCAAGGCATTTCCAGGAATTCTTGTACTGCCAGGTGAAAAAAAAAATGTTAGATGTGCTGCAGTTGAATTTAGTTCATGCTAATGAAAGAAAATAAACCTTGCTTGCAAAGATGAGCTGAAAATGCAAAATTAAATATAGCACTAATTTTTTTAAGTCTCTGGTTAACCTTGTCCTCTGCTTGGTAATAGTCCTACCAGCTTTGATCTCCAGATCAGTCAGCTAGTGAAGTAAATGTGGTCACTTAAACCAACAGACTGGAGTTTTGTATCTTACTTTTGGGATAGTCTTTCCTCAGATCCTGTCTTTGACGAGCATCCAAAAAGTTCAGACTTCCCTGACTTGGAAATACTGAGAGAGGAGAACCTAGGGCTTTTGCTGGGAACCACAAGAATTGTATTTCTGGTAGCTTTGCAGCTAGTTCTAGCCACATCAGCAAGTAAAGACTTTATCTATATTGTTTTTTCCCCTGTAAGCTGGGATTGTGGAATGAAAACTTTCCCCTTTTCCTTCTAATTTTCTTTTTAAAACCCTAAGTGTAGCATTTTCTGGTTAGGCCACTTCATCTATCATCCAGGTGTCTGGCTCCATTCAAATGTCCTCAGGAACCCAAGAGATCTTTAACTTGGAATGAGCCTCCTATGTTTGGAGGGAAGAAGGGGGAAGTGCTGAGATGCCATACCTCCCCCTTTGTGTTTTGAGCAAAGGTGTTGGTGTAGCCAGAGTTTCAAAGAGGTCCCTGGGGCAGAAGAAATGTGAAGGAGCTGGTGAGGCAGCCTCAAAGCACTGCCAGCTCTTTGAAAGAAACACACATGTGTGCATGTAAGATGTTTTTAATTCTGGAGGGGTGAGGGTTCCCAAAGAAAGCTTGCTGGATTTCATCCCACTGGTGCTATGGTGAGCTCAGATGGTTAAATTTAGTCATCCAGACTGAACAATCTTGGATTCTAAGACTGCATCCATCTCTGTGCAGAAACTCATTGCATACCCCTGTGGCTTCTGTGGAATCTGCTATAGGCTGACAAGAGAAGGCTACTGTGAAATGCCCATACACTGCCTGCAGTCCTGCTCTGGCACCAGGCAGCTGCAGTGGATTTTGGTTTTTAAATTAAGCCAAAAAATCGACCTGTGGAGAGGCTTTTAGGTTTGGGTTTTTTAATTTTTTGTTTGTTTTTGTTTTGTTTTGTTTTGTTTTTTAATGTAGTGGGGCTGTTGTACCAGAAAGGACAAAACATAAAATAATTACCATCAAAATCATGGAATCATAACCAAGTATTTTGATTTCAGAGTGATTTTTTAAGGGCCTAAGATATTCATAAATAGCTTCTACCCTCACCTCCACTCATTTTTTCCAGTACAATCTTCAAGCAAAGCCAAAAAATCTTTTCTCTTAGATAAGGAGTAATACATGACTGTTCCTGAAAGGACTAATGAATGCAACACTTCTTAAATGTTCAATCAGTTTGAAATAGTGGATTATTCCTTCTCTCATTTCTAAAAAGAAGTGAAAGTGACATTTTCTAATCTGCCTGAAACTTGAAATACATGTCAGAAAGGCACAGAAGTTGAGATGTGCATAAAGCATTAATGAGGGCAAAGTGGGTTATGAACTTTGCACATCATTTCCTTGCAAGCCTGCAGCTGGGTGTCTCTGTTAGGTGTGTGGCTTGGCCCCTGAGGGTGTCTTGGAAATTCAGTGGCTCAGCTGTGTGTCTCCAGTTTCCTCTGTTGAGCTTTCACTCTAACTCTATGTATTCACCACAAGAACATGTTGTTTCTTGGTTATTCTATAAAAGAAAACAAGCTATGCTGGACAGGTCCCAAGCCAGGGAATCTGAGATTGTGCTCATAGAGGAATATCAAACATCAAGACAGGATGTCCTCCTTCCCCTTCTTTGAAATAAATGCACTTTAAAAATAAACAGTCTTTGGGATGCAAGCGAGATGATGCCCTCCAAGATGCTGAAAACAGCACCTCAAAACCAGCATTAACATGAATGAAGAAAATTTACACTACTTTACCTTTTTTAACTTCAGCAGAAACCAGGAACACAAATGGGCTGAGGGTTTCCCAAGCCAAGGCTTTGCATCACTTGGTTTCCACTTCTCTTCAGCAGGACTTGTATCTTTACACACTTAACCACATGGTCATGTCACCCTCTGTTACCAGCTACACATCACAACATCCTGCCCATGTTCCCTCAGGCTCCCAGCATCACTTCATGCCTGAAGCATTTCTCTCTTGGAGGCAAGACAGAGAAACTCGAGAAACTGAGCCATGCCTGCCTGCGTGATGCAGCCAGAGCCTGGTACCCATCACTGGAGAGGATTGTGGGCCAACTCAAGGCTGCCACAACTTGCCATCCATGGCTTTTTGCATGACCTTCCTGCAGGTTTTGAGTGTGGCTTTGCTCTGGTGGGAGCAGCCAGGAGAGTTTGATAGAAGGTGCCACATGAACTTGTCCTGTCCTAGCAAAGTGAAGAGCCTGGTTCTGGGTGTGCCTCTGGTCTAGCTCTAGCCTGGTGCCTTCTTTGACAGTAAATAAAATGAGGTCATAATTAAATTGTTCTCATAGAGAGTGGGATTCCTTTAGAATGTATTGGTTCCCTGACAGTGTTCCTGCTGATATAATACATGGGCTCCAGGACTACATTTGTGAGTGTTGTATGAGTGGAGAGCAGAGTTAAGGGCTATATTACTCTCAGATGATGATAACCACTCTTCTTTGTGCATATACTTGGTTGGGCCTTATAGTAAACATCCATCTGGACAAAACAATAATTTCCCCTTTTCTGCATGGGAATTCTGCTTTTCATCAATGCCTCCTGCTTCTCAAGAGCTCTTTGATGTACAGTGTCCAGTGTGAAGAAATGACAGTGTAAGAAAAACTCCCAGGCTCTCTACAACTGCATCACACGTGGGTTTGCTGCAAACATACACTTCAGAGAGCAGCACAGCATTCTTACCACAATCAGGGCACCACTGCCTATGAAGGACTAGCACAAGGTCATTCTTAGATTCCTTTGCCCTGTGTTTCCTGGTGTAGAGGCCCTGTAATTCCTTACATATGTGTATCTTAAATAGCTCAAAGATGATGCCAACATTAGCTACTCATTTCTAGAGAGTCCAAACACCAGCACAGGAGGAGGTGAGCACATGACAATGGGGCATTTTTTAGCAATGGCACAGATTTAAGCTTCTGAATGGGCTGTGTAGTGTGAAAAAGGGAAATGCAACATCTTGGCCTGTTCTGAAATAGCAAAGAATTGCATCTGTGGCCAGACAGCAACAGTTGAGATTTGAGTTGCTTACAAACCTACTAAATGCTGTTCCCTGATTACCCTAAGTGAGAAGGCAGGTAGGATACATCTGACCATGATGGGCTGGATGTTCAGGTCAACACAACTGTTGGAAACACTTGGGACTCCTGGCCAGAGTGGGAAATACTAACAAATAGGACCAGTAATCTGGTTCTCCCTGCTCATAATTGGCCTAATTGATGTGGGCATATATCAAGTGTTGTTTTTAAAAAGACAACAACCTATCACTTGCAAAGGTTACAACTGTGCCAAATTTTTTGCGTGCCTCTGTCAAAAGCTCACAAGTCTCTAACTTGCTGCAGAAGGGAACATCTGTGTCTAATTGATGAAACTCAGGGTTCATAATGGATGATTCAAATTAACTAAACCATTTTGTCAGTCATTTGGTTGTGGATTTATAAATTAATCAGAAATCCTTCCCTCTTCCCTCGCCTCAGATTTGTCTTGCATTTTTTGCTGCCTTGTGGTTTTTGGTTTTTTTTCATGAGCTCATAGATTTCCTTGAACCTTTTTGGTCTCACAAGCCATAATAAATGAACAATTCCCTCACTGCCACAACTTTTCATCCATGTTTCTGGAATTCACACATTGCACTTCCCCGTCTGCCCCAGTTGGGGCTCACCTCGACATTGCAGCCAACACGTGGCTCAGTGGGGAACAAGGGGTACCTGAGCTTGTGTACATCCAGGGAGTCTCAAATTCAGGGTGTGCACGACATTTCTCTTCAAATGGTGACAGACTCAAGGGAAAATAAAAGCAGGAAAAAGAGCCTATCCCAAGGGTGGAGGTGAGGGAATCTGGGGAGTTGCACTTACCATGCAGCGCTTTGGTGGTTAATCCCACAGGACCCACTGATCTGGTGGCTGCTGCTTTCGGGTGTTAGCAGAGTCTTCTGGTAGTAGAGGTGGGGCTGTGAACAACTCCAGGTGCCTTCTCAGAGTCTGAAAAAAGACAACTAGATCAGTCCACTCAAAATAAAATCTCAGCCCTCAATCACTGCTAATTTCAAGAGGCTTGAGCCAATCTGTAACCCTCCCACATCCAGGAATACCACCCTGTGATAGCAGCAGTTCTGGCGCACATTCTGGCTCCAAAACTGGGCATGTATTTTAGTTGAAAAGTTAGTTATTTACTGTTTCTTGCTATGAAAATATCTTATTTAAAAGTGAGCTCAAATGATTAGCATGGAACGAAGGCAAGACTGCACCAATATGCTGGAATGGAGGGAAGGAATACAAGAGAAGTCACCAAAAATTGCTCTTCCCTTCTTCCAAGTGTAGGAGCCATTCTCTCCCTGAGGAAAGAGGAGCACATTCACTGGAAACCTGCCAGTTTTCAGTAAAATCCAAGTGGCAAAAAATGTATCTGTAATTCTGAGGTGAATTAGTAGGTGGATCTAAATGTTAGGATCTGTAGCCTCTTAAATTGACATTAATAGGCTTGCTATTTTTAGCTGGATTTTTACCATGAATTAACTAATGCAGACTAAACCCCAAAATTTTACCTCCTACAGAAAATATCACTAAATTTCCATTAATTTATTTAGTTATTATATGCTGTGAGACTCCTAAGGCAGAGAATAATATATATTTGGCAGATGACTGTGGTTTGTTTTTCACTTGAGACTTCAAGCCATAGTTCAGTCTAGATGCCTTAAATGAGAAGCCTGTAGTTTATTCCACTATAAGTAACATAGGCTTTGATTTAAGTGACACTTCTACAGATTAAATATTGCATTTCAAATTGAATACAGAACACAGTTTCCACCCACATCGCTGTTTTGGTCCTTTTCTGTGGCCATCCACGCTGAAATCCCTCAGAATATGAGCAGCACCTGCTGGAAAACAAAAGTCATGCCTCTCAGAACAGGTCTGGCTTTTTGTTTCTATTTAGGGGCTTTTAACATTTGGCATTGCATTTTTTTATTTCCATTTCAATATAAGCCAAGGGGAGGGACCGAGAGGGAAAAAATCTGGAGTATTTTGATCTTTGTGGCTTTATATGGACTTCATAAGCTTTGTTTGTTCTACTTCCAAGCTTCCTTTGTGTTTAAATAGATAACAGACCAAGACGACTAATCATTTCCAATAAAAAACCCCACATCAAACCCAAAGCATTCCCTTTCTTTTCTAATTAATTCTTGTAAACCCATGCTCCTAGACAGGGCTTGAGACCTAAGCACTTTAGTTTTCCCCCCTTTTCAAAAACAATTGCCCAAGGCACAGACAGGGTTCTGTGCTCTTCAAATTTAGGAAAGAATCTTGAAAAAAGGCTCTGAGAGTGTCTTTGGGGGAAGGTAGTGGTAAATATGATGTGCAAAAGCAGTCTTGTGTACCTTTAGAGAAGCAGCAACAGGGAGGTTTGTGCCACCATGTATGGACTTCCTTCCTCTTTGGAGGCTGACAGACTATTTCTGGAGAACCAAGAAATAGCAAATTTCACATGGAACTGTTGCTGTGTTATGTAAAAGGCATGATGATTGCTGGTTTAGTAGTGAGAGCTGTTATCTGCTGTCACTATTTTGAGAGGCATTGAATTTGAAGAAGACACAATTTAACCCATCAAAACCACCTAGATTTTACTGCTTATTGAAGTAAATAAGGCTGAACGTCTTGAAACAGAAGATGAGTTGGATGGATGAATCATGGGTAATCACCAATGCAAAGGTTCTTTTTTACATTAAAATGGTTTTGTAATTGAAAATAACACGGAGCTTGAGATGCTGTGGTGACACATTTTTCTTTAGCTTCTTCAGATTTTTATCACACAACCAACTGTTTAGGGCAGCACATTTATATGGTCAAAAAGTTGTAGATTTGCGAACAGCAGAAATGATTGGTAGTAGGAAGTGAGAATTACGTGAATTATTTCTGTGGGTTATATTTCTGTGGAGGTTGGCCATTCAATATACACTTCCATAGTCTTTCAGGGTGACTTTCCATATTAGACATATTAGATTGATGCTGCACTAAAGTAGGAGTTAGACTTGCACAAGCTTAATTAGTTTCCCTGTTTAAGGTTCTTACCTTTGAAGGGAAAGAAAAGAGCAAGACCTTCCACAGGTCTGGGAGATTGCATCCTGTCTATAATCTCTGACAACATGTAAGATTATTTGTTTTATTTCCCAGGTGTACTATTCCTGTGGTGCAGTGGTGGAATCAATGGAAAGAGGCCTAATTTTATCACCAGGTTTTCCAAACAACTACTACCCAGGGATACACTGCATTTGGCAGTTTTTCATTCCCATGAGAACACATCTCATCTTGGAAATTTTTGATTTTGACATTTTTGAGAGCTCTGGTGAAACTCCAACCCCCTGGGATGACTTTTCAGCCCCTGCTACAACTGGAAATAGCAACATGCCTTCTCTTGAGGAAAATCTGGACTTTGCTCTCCATTCTACAAAACCCTCTCTCCAGAGCTGGATGTCAAAGGTGGCTCAGAATCTGAGCAGCACCAGAGATCAGTCAAAGGATCTTGCTGGTCACCTGGATGAACTTCCAGGAATCACCTCAAAAAAAGATGACGCCAAACAAGCATCTGAAGAAAACCAGTCGAAGCAAATGAAAGAACCCAAAGTGATTACCAAGGCTCAACCAGAGGTCCTGCCATTCCCTGTGGCTGGTAGTGCCACAATGCAGAGGCAAAATACCAGTGGCCTGGAAGCAGGAGACAGTTTGGAAGGGAAAATCTTGCTTGCCCACCTCACTGCTGCTAGTGAGAGAGATGAAGTTGCGGTGGAGAGCTGGACCCTTCCCTCCACAGCATTGCCCATGGAAATCTCCTCCAGCCCCCAGCCAGCAGTGGACATCTGTCCTCATGATGTACTATATGTTTCTGATCTTATCACATTTTCCTCTCGCTTCTGTGGACCAAATTCACCTTTAAACAAGACCATGGTCTTTGGTTCCTCTCTGGAAATGGTTGAGGTTATCATGGAGCTGATCACCACCACAGATCGGGGCCGAGGTTTTGCAATGCTCTTTGAGTACAAGAATATCACAGAACCCAACACTGTAGATGCTGTGAGGCAGGAGAGGAAGGAAAGCATGATGATGCTGGCAATTACAACAGGGATTGTCGTCTTTGCACTTGCTTTGCTCTCTGCCCTCTGCATAGTTTGCAGGTAAGGTGATAATACACATCAGAGGCTTTGAAGTACGCGATGTTATCCCTAGGGAGAAGACCAGAAAACAGTTATGTTTCCTTTGCTCTGCTAATCTTTGCTGTCCTTCAAATGTTGTAAAGTATGTGGGTACAGAGGAGGTCGATGCCAGTCACTGCCCCTGCCCTAGTCTCCTCAGTTTTCTTTCCTACTTCTACAGCTCCTAAACCTGAAATTTATTTTCTTTTTCCTTAAGAAATACCTGAAGGGTCAGGACTTTCCTGACAATATTTAATTTCAATAGCAGTGATGCTTTTGAACCTCAGTCTTGGGACACTAACTGGACAATGAACAAAATCAGAATAGAAAGATCATCCTTCCCTGAGTCTCCCAAGCAGGCTGAGCTGATAGTCACTGCATCTTTTCACAGAGACCCCAGTTTAACTAACCATCACTAACACTCTGCAGAAAAGTAAATAATAGCCAAAGCATTACCACTTAGAATTACCACTAAGATTAAAGATAGTTTTCTGGTCTGTAGCATATTTTTTCCAAAAGCCTGTGCAGATGTGCTAACTCCAATGCATTTAGTGTGTTAAGAAGTCATCTGCACATCTCTTTGATGCTGGGGAACAGCTGAGAGCCATGCTGCAGTGCCTCTCATTGTTCCCAAATGTAATCCAGAATGATGCAGTCAAGTGATCTGATGGCCAGGCTGGGTTGCTGATTTCCAGGTCCTTAAACAGCTAAACCCAGACAGTTACAAAAGCATACATCTCCAGTCAATTGCTTTTATTTCATATATTTCTTTCCTCTATATTTATCCAAAAAACACTTCTCCGCCCCCCAGCATATGTTTGCCTTTTGCTTTCTAACTCCCTAGCAAAAACATTTTTGTAGAAACTGTGATTTACCTTTTTCCTTCCAACAAATTCAAAATAGAGACTAAGCTCACCAGGTTTTTGTCAAAATAAGCACCATTTTTCAAATATTTTTACTTCAATGAAAACATCAGGTAAACTGAATCAAAGACTGTCCCTTGCAAAATCCACTGTGGTGACTGGTATGGGGAGTAGCACCCATTTCCCAGAGCCAGCACGCAAATGGCCTGTCTTCTCTTGTCCTGCATCCCCTGCCTCATTTACTGTGCATCCTCCAACCCAGGTGTCAGGATTGCCCAGGCACTCCAAGTCACTAAAGGTGGTTTGCTAAAAGAACTTGGTTTTCCTAGTCTTTCTGGAGGCTGCCTTTCTAGCTCTGGCTGAATAAATACCAAATATAGGCCATCCCACTGGGTATCAGAGAACATGAGCACAGTGGTGAAACTTAAATATAATCTCTCTTGCTGTACATATGGAAACTCCTGTTTTCAGAGTCTGAGCTTTTCATAGTTGTAAGAGTTAAATTTGCATGTGTTACATCTAACTAACCTTTTTCGTTTTTAAAGAGTTTGCAGAACACTAATTTAGACCACAATTTTTTTGCTAGCTCTAAAGGAAAATGTCTGGTGGAAAATGTCTTCCAGATACCAAATACTTTATTTTTATACCCTTGCCAATCTTCAAAAGAGACAGAAACAGGCTCCCTTCACTATGGCAGCAGCCTGAGCTGATACACATGTTGAGTAGGCTGGTCTTGCTCCAACACCCCTATTTAATTTCACTGTAATGATCCATGAAGCAGAGCATTATTCAAACCAAACAGTACACGGGCGATCTGAGGTTCCACTGGCTGAGGTTTACCCTGTGTAGCCTGTTTAAAAGCAAGGCCATGCTGCTCACATTCACAGTTTGGCTTTTTACCCCTCAGATGTTTACAAAATAACGTTCTGCTCTTGCTGACCAACAAAGAAAAAAGTGCACAGGATTTCAGCCCCACACACAAATGTTTTTATGTTCTGGGAATATATCCTACCAAGAGTCCTATGGCACAGGATCAGGATTAAACTCACTTCTTTTAACACTGGCATTTGTGCCTTTTCATTGCTCTACACCTCTCCTTTTTCACAAGAAGATATCTATACCTCAGTCATCTATTGACTGAATATAAATAGAGATTATCCCTACTTCTTTAGCCTCTTGAAGGGGTATTTTCTGTCCCAGCAGCCTGTATTCCCTGCATGCTACTCCAGAGAGGCCTTGATTACACCACTGTATTTCTTGTCAGACTTAAAGCCTCTGAGGGAGAGCTGACACAGGTGGAATCAATGCCACGACCTGCGCTGAGTTACCTCACTTGTATTGCTCTGGAAGAGTCTTTCTTTCCTCTTTACTGTGCTAACTGCTTCGAGGATCTTGGTCTCTGGCCTCAGAACCACTGGCAGTGTTTGGAGCTTGCCTACACCTCCCAGATGTGGGTTTTTAATGCAACACAGAATAAGACTGCAGAGACCATTAAGCACATCTAAATTTCTCTTAGATTGAACTCATCAAGATCTATTTCATGCTTCTCGCCCTAAACAGGGGCTTGAAGTCAGGTGTCAAATGTGTATTAGCCACAGCCTGTGCTCACTGCAGAAAATGTCAGGGTGGCAGGGGGGGGGCTGAGAGGGGAAATGACAGTGTGTAAACAGGGCAGCACCATCAGAGCTGAGAGCAGCTCCCTGAGGCACAGTGACACTCATCCTGGCTAGGCTGTGCCATTGCAGAGGATGCCAGTAGTACTCTTGAAGCTCTTGGCCTCATAAACTTGTCTTCCACTTTATTTTCTCTTCATACTTTATTTGTTCCTCTTGTACCAGGTTTAGCTGTTGATTTTTCCCTCCATTTCTATCTACTGCTCTTGCTCAGCTAAAAGTAGCAGGCTCTGCCTTGCCAGGAGTAGAAGTGGCATGGGATGGGTTTGGCACCCACTGCCACTCCAATGCACCAAGTCGTCAGCAGTATCTGCTCGGGCTCACTGCATTCAGCCAGGGCAAAGCTCTCTGGGGAAACTCCAAGTCTCTGCCACACTGCAGCTTTTGTTTGCTACTTGGGGAAGGAATGAAAGCTTCAGTTGTTAGTTGGCCAATAATTCTAATTACATTTGGCTATGAGGCCTGGCTCGAGTAATGGGGTATTTTTCATTTTCTTTCCCAAGCCCCAAGAACAACAGATATGTCCACCTTATTTAGTTCTAATCCCATCCCATGCAGTCAAACTTTTGCTCTATGGTTGCAATCCATGGATTGCAACTGCATTTTACATCTGCACAGCCTGCCAAGGACCTGTTTCCAATCACAACCCCTGCGTGTACAGCAATATCATCAGACCATTGCGTGCTGCCCTCTCTCCCCACACAGGCTGCCCTGCCAGACACTGCTGCCCACTCTGCCACCTGAGGAGGGGGATCTGCCTTTGTCATGGAATGCCTTCCTAGAGAATCCTCAACACTTCTGGGCTAAAAGCAGATCTTTCGTCTGCCATCCTTGTGTTAGGCACAATCCAGACCCCCCTTCCTGCCTGCTGTAGCTGTGTCCTCCATTTCTCTCCTCTACACATCAGACTGATTTTTTTTTTAAATTACAATTTCTTTTACATTATCTGTTTCCACATTGGCTATTTTATATCCATGAGCTGTGCACCAATCCAAATCTCTGGTCTCCTTGGTGGAGCAGTCCTCAGTGGAACACAAGAGATGCAGTCCTTTTTCAAAATGAGCAAAAGAAACATTAAGATCCTCAGCCCTGCAAACTAGAGCATCTCTGCAGGCACTGTAGCAGCAGATCTGAATAGAAGTAAAAAATAAAATGTTTCCACAAAAGTTGTTGATCAAACCTAGAAACTCTTACTCTTTGCATGTGTTGATTTTTGACAGTAAATCAAAATGTTCAGTGAAAATCAGACACTCAACACCCAATGCTTGATGAGGGAAGAAAAACTGAAATAGTGACATTTCAGCCAGTTACCATTTTTCAATCCTAATTTAAACTTGTGAAGAACAGGACTCTTTCTCTTATACCACCACACTCACACAGGAAACACAGGTACTGGGGGCACCCTTACTCTTCCTTTGGTTTGTGCTGCCAAACTGCAGTGTGGATTTCAAGGTAGTTATGGTGTCTGCTAAATACTGTAGATCACAATATTTATAAAGAACAGCAAGGAAGGGAGCCAAAAGAATGTAAGGTATTTCAGTTTCTTAATGCAGAACTTGTTCTATCTATCCATAGTTTATCATAGCTGTCAGTTGCTGAGACTTAAAATTGATATTTCGTCTTTTCAGCTTTGTCCCAGAGAATATGAATCTCTTATAAACTGAAGAGCTATATACAAGAATCTGAGGAACCCATTTTTATTTGTATTTCTGAGAACTTAACTGGTGTTCCTTAAGTCATATTAAAAGTTCAAATAAAACCTGGAAGTGGGACCATCCACTGGGTTGTGGATAAAAATCTAGGTTGGCAATGCCTGATGTTCAGTGTGGAAGAAAAATGTTCTGATTTCTTAGAGGAGAACATTTCCTTTGTGCTCTGGAAACCCTGGCTGGGAATATTTTAACAAATTTACTTGTAGCATGCCAGTTACTTGAAACAAGAATATTCCATAGGAATAGATCAGATTTGATTAAATTTTGCTATGGATTTTGACAGAAAGAAGCTGGGAGGAAAGGAAGATAATAATAAAAAATATTAATGCAATGTGGACAAACCAGGGAATTAAACAGAGTTCTCCCACCACCTGCCTGAATGCATTGACCACCACACTAATTCATTTTTCTGGGGCGTGCTTTGCCAGGTCACTCCCAATGAAATGATTCTGGTGACCAAAAAGAGCTTTGGGTTTGTGTGTGTTGAGTATTCACACCAGATTCTCTAGTCTGAAATATTTCCTATGTGGTTTCAGCCTGCTTGACAAGGCAACACCACTCCTATTTGGAAGCCTTTTCCTGCTCCCGCTTCCTGAATCAGTGCATTAAAGAAGAGCCTTCCCTGCTTTAGCCTTGAGTTTCCCTGAGAAGCCCACGCAGAGGCTGATGCCATTGTGCCTCCTGGAGTAACAGCTATCTGTCTGGATCATCTCTGGATTAAATTCCCAAGTGCCAAATTGCTCTCCTCCTTTTTCTGTAGTCCTCTCTGTATTCACCAGGAATAGTGTATGGTTTTTTCCTCCCTCAATTCACTTGTCGGTCAATGAGCACTTTTTAAGAGATCCAATGATACGGTGAAGGAATGAAACCCATCATGCCCAAGATGGAGCAGACGCTGGCTGACAGCCAACCTCATTAGGTGGTCTCTGAGCCCCTATTCTTAAAAATGAACAGTAATGAAATGGTGACCAAAAACTCGAAGTCTTGGCTTTAACTCATCACTACCAAAAACGCTTGTATGGAGGAGATTAAATGCCTTAAACAACCCATCCAGCAAGAGGAGGAAAAATGCCAGCCAGAAGCACAGATAGCAGGGAAAACAGTAACACTGGTTGCATCCCATCTGGTCAGTGCCTTAATGCTCCCACATGTCTGCACTGTCGTGGAGAACCACTGAACACAAAGGCAAAATATATTTGCTTCAGTCATTGTAACGCTCATTACTGCCAACCTTTCCTTGTGATATCTCTGAGTTTTATTCATCCAAAAGTTGGTAATACTAGTTGTTTCATAATCTCAGTTTTATGAAAAATGTGAAAAAATGGTTAAGAACATGCATTTGGTCTCCCTTCAGCCAAGGGACACATTCACCCTGTAATGATCTGCCCTAGCGCTGCCTTTTAGTGAAACAGTCATACAAACGAACAGCATCTGATGCTCTTTGCTTGCTAAATTTAGCCCAGCACACAGAATTAGCAGTGCAGATGAAATATTCTGTCTAACAGGGCAGGAACAGTGTCACTGCCCAGACTGAAGGCAGGATCTCAGTCCCGCTATTTAGTTACTGATGTGGAAGAGCAGCTGGTGGGAGGGAGCCTGGTGGGTCTTGGCAGAGGTCTGAACTTTGTTCCTGCTTTTGCAGTGATCATGGGAAGAAGATAACATGTTCTTCTCACCTTCAGCTGACTTTCCACCACATGAGCATATAATTTTCTCCCCTTGTTTACAGGCCTTGCTGCCTTGAGTCTTGGCAAGTATTTTGGATGCTCCTGTAGGTAGGAATGCTCATAACCTGCTGGGTTCCCCTCGCAGGATGAGCACAGCTGAGACCTTCCCTTCAGATCTTTAACTCACTCGTGGGCTTGTTGTTGTTGTTGCTGTCTCTCCTTTTCAGGCAGAGAACGTGCCCCAAAAGGAGCTCATCCCACGCATGCAGTGACCAGGAGGTTAGTGCTAATGGCTTCAGCAATTTCTGTTTCTCTCTTTCATATTGGCTGTTGCACTGTTTATCTGACGATGTTTACTGGGGCATGTTCTGAGTTGTAGAACAGGATCCAGAACTCCACTGTCGATATCAATGAGCTCCAGCTGGTGGTGCCAAGTCGGGAGAATGAAAACAACAACCACTCTGTCAGCCGGGAGCAGGCGGGTAAGCGCGGGGCAGCGGCCAGGGCGGGTCAGGACACCCTGGAGCCCTGGGCCAGTTAATCAGATAGTTTCCTCCTTGCAGTCCTTCCCTCTGTCTCGCCCATGCACAGCTGGAGAGCTGCTTCCCAGCAGAAGGCCTTTGTTGTGGGGACTCTCCCTTGCTGCTCTCCCCCCTCACTGGGAGGGTAATTCCCCTGGCAAGGACCAAGCACAAGCACTGCTCCAGAATGCTGCCAACACAAGCTGTCACTGCACATGGCATTGCAGAGACACTGGGTTAGCAGAGCAAATATCTTGGGTTCAGGCTGCTACAGACCTGTGAATTGTGGAAGAGTTTCACCTACCCTGTACCTAACCTAGTCCAGAAAGGATGGGTTTTACAATGCTCAGATTGGCTTTGGCCAACTTCAGCTCCTGGAATTCACCATTTCTGTAGGTCTATATGGCTGGAGCTGCTCTAGGTGGTATATACGTCACAGTGTGTTTCCAGAGAGGAGCACCTCAGCCAAGCTGCAGAGAATGTCACTTGCTGCAACTTTGAGTCACAACACATGAACTGTACCGGTGCCCCTTCTGGCTAGTGAAGGCCAGCAGGGAGGGACTTCATGCTATGTTATGACACACCATCTATCAGCCACTAGACACACAGATCTCACAAGGATATCTTGGTAAAAAGCTAATTCTGTGCTCCAGGCTGTGACAATTTCCCAACTCTTTCTTTGAAAAAGTCATTGAGGAGGTTGTGACCAGAGTTCTCCAGATGACAGGCCCTGGGGTCACATGCACACACTCTGTGGCAGTCCCTGGAGCATTAGGCTGCCTGTAGGAGCAGCATCACTACAGTTTAATTAAGAAGCACAGCTCCTAGTATTAGCAGGTATGAATAAATACAAATAAATAATGAGTTGAGAATCCAGCAAGTTTCTGATCTGCAGCACAACCATGTGTGTTTAATACAAAGGATTTCAGTTCATGTCTGTCTTTATTAGAAAGCAGACCCAAGGGTGTTCCTCCTCTTCTCTTTTGTTTTGTTTTTAAAAGCTTGCAGTTTCTGAAGAGCAAACTGTTGGTTTGAGTTCTGTTCTGGCTGGTGTGACAGACAGCCAAAGCCTGCTCTAGATCATCTAAGGAGGAAGGGAGGAGGGTTTACCATGGAGGAGTTGGAAACAGATGTTTTGGACTCTTGCAAACAGCCTTTATTGATTTTTCTTCCTTTCTCAGTCACTTCCTGCAGAGGCAGCACAGAACGGTCTCCTCAGGACACTGACCCAGATGTGCCTTCCTCCATATCAGCAGTGACCACCGAGACCGGGAGCGATGAAGTGTTTGTCATCTCTGCTGGACCTGGGGCCAGTGGGCTGAGCTTTACCACCTACAGAATACAGGTAGTAATGGTCTCTGGCATCTCTAGCAAGCCACAGGATGTCCCTCTTGGACAGCCTCTGTCATATCTGTCCATTTATGGCTATGACCCACTTTGCAAGACAGGCAGTGACTGAGCCAGGCAGTTCAGCTCACCCTCAAGCTGAGCTGCCATCAAATGATGGGGGCTGAGATGCACAGTATCTTCCCAATTTTGGGAAAAGCAAGTATGGAAGTCCATCTTGAATCTGACAGCTAATAATGCAAATGTCTCTCAGCAGGCAGTAGAACCAGTCCTTTGAAACATGTTATTTGGTAAAGATGTTATTTCATTAAAAATATCATCTGTAGCAACTGAAAGACCTGGGAGTCAAACCTGCTGCTGCCCTCCCCTCCCAAGTGATCAGGGAAGTTACTCAGCTCCTCAGCTTGGCAAAAGGTCAACTGTCTCACCAGGCTGATGTGAAAATTACAGTGTAGGATCCAAAAAAGTCAAGTGCTTTGAGTGAAAGTACTGGGGCCCTTTCAAATTCAGACAGAAGCCTGAATCAACTCAGCAAGTTCTCTTATTTTAGCTCTTTCTCCTGCACTCCTGGTCCTTTATTTGTTTAGGAACAAATGATGGCTCAGAAGCCTCAGGTCTGGCTGTCACCTCTTCAGCCTGGAGTGACTGCAGACAGGGCACATCCATTACAAGTGTGCACTTAAGCCTTTCCCAGGCCAATGTTCTCTTCTCCTATCCCCTCCCTCTTTTTCCCACAAGAGGATAAACAACCAGCACAAGGAACTCACATGCCCAGGACAGTCTGTGTAATACTTCTGTCACAGTTTACAAAACAAAAGCATTCTGTATCCCTGCACTTGATTAGGAAATTAGCCAGGAGGCCAGACTGGTCAGGATTTTCCTACCCTAGTGTAAGACACGTGCTGAGTTTTTCCTCCAGCTGACCACACTGATTAACAGGAAGAGAGGAAGAAGGGAAAACAGCTCTGCTGCCTTCCCTTGCCTAAACATTTCCTCCTGTGGAGCAGGGCACTGAGAGCTGTACTCAGACTGGGCACCCTTGAACACCTGAACCTCAAGGTCCTTCTGTGCAGTGCAGAGAGCTTCACCTGGTGGCAATCACATACACATACAGCTTCTAGGAAGAGGGAAAAACCCACCTTCCTGCCTCTTTCTCCCACTCTAGTCAGAAGGAACAAATATACTTAGAACCTCCATTTATATTCTGCCATCACTTCTGCAAGCTATCTTCAAAGTATATATATATATCTATATAATAAAAGAGTTTGTGCTTGAACAGTGAAGGTAACCCAAAGAATAAAAGTGATTTGCCATGTTAGTTACTCAGTAGGCATCTCCTTCTTGATGATGTCCGTGCTGCACACAAGTGAGTCGATACTTCCAACCAAATCCCTCAAGGAGCAGAAAACCAACCAAAGAACCATGACAGGGACTCCTTAAAGGGCCTAGGTCTCTCTCCAGAGCTGAAGACTATCCTCTCTATGGGGGGGGAAAAGCAGCACAGCAGGCTAATTGCAAACCTGCCCTCAAAGGGAGATCACCAGGCCATTTGATACTCAGGATTTGTGAATGTTAAATGTGTTTACAGTTTAATTTTTAGATATGTATTTTTAGGGTGTAAAATACAGCTGGTCAGCCAGCCTCTGAGCCCTACAGAGGGTATGGTGCAGCGCTTTTGCGGCCCAGCAGTAGGGAAGTGGGATGAGTTATCCACTGGAGCGCAGCCTGTTTCTTGGCAGGAATCCTCCCACAGTTATCCTCCTGTGAAAAGATGTGTGAAATCCTGAGCCTTTATGGTACAGTAAATAATGCCAGCAGACTCACCTCACCCTAAGTGCTTGACCAGACAAAGCAAGATATGAAAAGCTTTCATTAAAAATATTATCCCAATCTTTTCACTGAGAAACAGTGTCTGGCTGCTTGGTCCTGTGCCACCCAGCAAGTGTGAGCCTCAGCTCTGCTGGGCCTGAGCCAGTGATAAACTGGCTTTTGCTTTCCAGCTTCTGAAACCTATTTGAAAACACCAGTCCCCTGGTAGGAGGGAAGAGCTGGGCAAGCAAACATGCATCTCTGTATGTGACTGGTGTGAGGAAACAGAGGGCAGGGTGGCTTTTGGATGGCTTCTGCGGTGTCCTCCAGGAGATCCTGGCTTTTTAAGTCCCATTTGCTTAAAGGCAGCATTCAGCCTTTGGCTAACTTTAACTATGATCTCTGACTTCTGATCCGACACATTGCAAGTTTCAGATGCAAAGGTTTGAGTAAAGAGTATGATCACAGAAGTTTAAGAAACATCTTTTTGTAAAAACATTTTCAAAAATCTAGGTAATATATTATTCATCTTCACAGTTACTTCCAGTATACCTATCTCAAAACCAGTAGCTATTTTTTACATCAGTTTGGAGGTATTTATAATAATATTAGAGTAATAAATCCTAAGACAGCCTGAAGGGGCTTTTGAAGAGAAGACAGCTGACTTATACATTTATAAATAAAGATTGTTACTTTAACCAAATCTGAGAGTAGGAGCTTAATATTGAAACAAACTTATCCAGAGCCTGACGCCTCTCCCAGCTTCCTACTGAGATTTCTTTTTCTACTTTAGTAGTTAATTTCTTGCCTCTCTGCCCATCCATTTCCAATATGACATTTTCACTAAATAGTTTCTTTGATTTGCAGAAACTTGAAAGATTCAGTTTTTCAGAAGTAACAAATGACAAGTTTCTGGGTTCTCAGGACTCTTAAATCAAGGACACTGTGGGATTTATATCAGACTCTTTTTAATGACTATGTAAACTTTGGGAATGTGGATTTGACATTCTTCTCATGACAACCATATCTGCACAGCTGAAAATTAAAAATATGTTGTGTAACAGGAGGCTTATATAAATAGCAGGTGAAGTATTAATAAGAATGAAAGGATATTCACAGGACTGTCAGGGACTCTTTAACTTTTCTGGTCTAAACTCATATCAATATTAAGAACAAAAACTGTGATTTTAAATGCAACATCAGAACTTACAGAGTATGGAAGAGATCTTTTTCTAAAGTTCATTCCAATCTATTCACCACAAACACTGAGAACAGATTATTCCCTTTCTCTTTAATTCTTTTCCTTAATTCTTTTGTTTTATAGGATAAAGAGCACCACTTACGTCCTTCTGTTTTCCTGAATCATGCATTTTTCTGACTTCTGATTCTCTTTTTTCTTGCTTCTGGATTTCTTTCAGCTTGCCCCATCCTCCCTGGATTTTTATTTCCCCAGACAGGCACAACTGAAGCATTCCAAAAGCCAAGCAGAGTGGAAGAATTATGTTTTACACAGTGAAGTTTACTACTCTGATCTCTCATGTATCTCCTGTAAAATTAAGCTGTAGGTATGTCATGCATTTGGTTAGTGAAAATGGTAGGACTTTTTCTTACATAAGTGAAATTTCCCAGTGTTAAACCCAAAACTGGGGAAGCAAGGTAAAACTCTCCTCCAGGGAAGCCAGCAAACTTCAGGCAGCTGGAAGAGCAATGAGAAGCTGCATTCCTATGTCCTCTGAGAATGAATAAATCAGCCTCTTGCACTGACAGCAAGTATTTTTTTTTGGTGTTTAAAAAATGTTTTGATGAAAGATGCTGTAAGTGATCTTTATTTACTCTTTTCAGGACAAAAACCTAAAAAGAAGTGTCACAAGCCCAGCCTCCGTGTCTGACTGGCTGACCTCTAATCCCCAGGCTGCAGGAGCAGATGCTGTTGAGAAGGGGAATGTCCAGCTGGAAAATCACTGTCCCAGACAGCGCACGTGGAGTGCCCGCACTTTCCACGACCTCCTGGCTCCAATACCACAGCTGCAGAAGAGATGGTGTAGCTGGACCACCAACAGTCCCTTCACAAAGCTGGTTGACAACAGTGTAAGCCTAAGAGGGAGGGGAGGATGTGCTGGTCAGACCTCCAGCTGCTGATGGGGCACCTTTTTCCCTTGGCCACTGCTTTGCCTCTCCATCCTGCAGTGCCACACACATTTCAGCCCATCTTTGCTGTATGGGAAATTCTTGTGCCTCACTGTATTGTAATTTAGTCAGGCTTTCCTGAAATGCTAAGAAACTGTATTTTCCAGCAGTTAACACCTGGTTAAGAAATTTTCTACAGTCCCAAAAAACATTTAAAAATGCCTTCAGACAAGATTATCTCATTGAATGTTCTGATATGTGCATTTACCCCTGGTTATACCTTAAATTTATTATAATTGATGTATTATTATTGCATGGCAAGAGTCAGTAGGTGTGGGAGGGATATCTGGGTCTCACTGACTGTAATCATCAACCAAGAGCTTCGTACAAAACTAATAGAGGATGATTTTTTCTTTTTAGAGTAATAAGATAGGTTTTTGCCAAAGAATGCATCTTACCTCTAACATAACCAGGAATTTTAACTTTTAGTTCCTTTGGCATCAGTTTCTCAAGATAGCTGCTTTTCATGGCACATCTACTAATTTTGTATTATTTTGTGCAGGGTTTTTCTACAGCTGCAAGGTCCCAAGGTGCCCCAACCAGAAAGGTGATCTCAGCCACTGAGATAGAGGGAGCATCAGAGACCATTTACTCTGATTCATCTGCCAGCAATGCCTCATACCCCCTCACTCTGTCTGCACAAAGGCAGCGGAAGTTAACCTCCTCCAACCTGAAGAAATCCAGATTTGGGAACCCTTATTTTGGATTTTTAGCCAGTTCCCCTGACAGCAAACATGTGAGGTCCTTGGATCCCTCAAGACATCTAGGGGCAGCATCTCCAATTACCAGCCAAAGCCCCAAAAATCTTCTAGAGAGCTCCAACCCACTGAAAATCAACTTGGTCAATGGTTCAAAAACAAAGGAACTTATGGTAGAAACAGATAAAAACAAACCTGTTTTTGTTATTTCTGAAGAAGGGGATGATCAGCAGCCTCTGGTCCTCGCAGAACACCTCAGTCAGTGTGGAGATCTGCCAGAGCAAAGTGCTATGTCAGAGCAGAAGCCAGTGGTCCTGACTGTGGAGGGGAACAGTTCTGCCAGTTTCACATCGAATCTTCCCCTTTGGGCAAAATCTCCTGCTTTATACAAAGCTCCCTCAAAGGCCCCCAGCTCTTCCAGGGATCAGCAGAGCTTGGCAGGTGTAGATGCCAATACTACTGAGACCTCACAGAACTGTGACACCCCAGCTACTCCTACACTATGCCAAGCTTCAGTCCAGTGATGCCCTCGGAAATATTGAAGCATCAGTTCACAAAAACAGAGGGAACAGGGACTTGACCAGAGCAGAAGCTGTGCCAAGCAATGGAATGTGGCAGTCACAGATGGATGCAGCTTTGTTAAGAGCAGTCTTTGCATCCCTCATGTTGGGACTGAGATTACAGGGTTACAAACCATAGCACAGCACAAATGCCACCTTCCCTTATGCTCACTAACCTCATCTCTGTTCTTTTGCATGAAATTTTTATGTGGTTTGTACAAGAAAGCATCTGCTCAAAAGATACTTCAGACTGAGGAAACCCTTATTTGGAATGGGAATGCAAGTCATCTGGGATGGTCACACTGTGGTTTTTATCTGAAATCTAAACCAGTCCTCTAACCTTGTGGTATCACTTGAGTCTTTCTATTGGGAGTACCTCTGTTTATAGCTATGCCTGTACAACCCAAGCCAAGCCAAGGGTAAGAATTCAATCGTGCATGTTTGCATAGAGTTTTGTAAACTTAATTTTAAGCATTTCATGACTTCTGCAGTCTAGCACAAAGCTTACCAAGCATTAGCATCTCTATTATTAAAGACCATGATTATCTCATATCCTAACTCTTTAGAGAAGTGTACAGACAAGCTGAGCAACCCAACACCAGATGCTTGTTCTATAAAAGTCCAACGTAGTTTTATCTTTGTTAGATCTACATAGGCTTAGAACACCTCAGTCCACTACATTAAGTGACTCCTCATGGCAACAGAAGCATGTGTACAAAAACACTGAAATACTAGGAATAGTCTTCAGCATCCAACACTTGGATATTTGCAGCTGCTCTGATCCTATATCCACCAGCTATTTATTGCTGGTAACGCACATTGACTACAGAACTATTTTCCTTCCTTTAGCAGGCAAGACTTAAGACAAAACTAAGTGGGGTAAACTTTGAGGGCTCACTTTCTTTGGAAATTAACTACTACGTGGCTGTGCCTCCCTGGGTATAAATCCAGGGGATTCAATGGAACGCTGAACCAAAGGGAAGCCTCCTAGTCTCATTGCCTTTAATAACCCCATCAGTATTTTAACTGCCTCCTGATTATATTTTCCTATCTCTGCAAGATTCCTGCATGTTTGGTCCACAATTTAAGACTATTTTGCTTTCTTAAACGAAAAAAAATTCCCTCTGAAGCTGTATTTTGCAGCTGACACAGCACATTGTTTTAAAGCAATAGTATGTCATAAAGCAGGTGTCAGAAAGAAATCTTTGCACAAGTCTTCCCCTATATTAGCTACAGTGTGCACCCAGTTATCTTAATCCTTCTATGTGAAGGCATTTAAGACTGATTCCTGAAATATTTAACTGAATTATTTATGATTTCACCTGCTATTCAGCTTCCATTTGCCACCTATTCATGTCTAAGATATGCAAGACAAGACTGTAGGTTTTGCCTTATATTTTGTGTGTGTGTTTACATGTCTTCATAGGCATAGAAGTCTTGCAGCAGTGGAAGCAAAAACACATATGCCCTTTAGCAGTTGACTCAAACATGAACAGCAAATAAATCTCTGCATTTGTTATTACCAGACTATGTTGAGTAGTTTTGAAGTGCAGAAGTTTGGCTCCATGTTGGTTGTTTTTTTTTTGGTTGGGTGTTTTTGTTGTTGTTTTAAATTAATGCTACTTGATTCAAAGGGAAGAGTTAATATATTTGATTTTAAAAATATTTAGGAGTCTTCAGTACTCTAACAATTACTTCCACTGCATTCAATTCATACACATTGTAATTCAATGTTCTGTTACTTATTACATTTCTAAAGATTGAAGTACTAAAATCTACTTTTGGAAAGTACTTGTGTTCAGTTATTGACAATAGTTATATTTGAAGGGCTGGGAAAAGTGGCTTTTTCAATAAAAGCATGTTTAACTATTCATTTCTACAGTGTAACAACACTTGTTTATTTTGCTGAAAGACTAATTTGTAAGGGCAGTGCCTCAGAGCACCAGTACATTGTGTGGGGTACAGCAGGACAGCAGTAGCAACGGAAGGAGCAGAAAAGCAAACACTCAAGGATTAGCTCTTTTTCAGTTTCTCCTCAGTAACTGAGCGAGGTCTAAGATGAGGTTGTTGTTTTCACTGATCTCCCCAACTACCTGGTGTGTAAACAAAGAATAGATTTTGCTAAGTAGGTGAAGATTGCTGCCGGGGGGGTTTCTGTGCGAGGTTGTTTCCTTTCATCCCCTTTTACCTGAGCCCCGTGTACCTCTTCCACCACTGCCCACTGCAGCAGCACAGGGCCAGTTCCACACGAGCCCGTCAGATGTCCTGTGTGCAGTGGTGAGAGAGGCCCTCCTCCTGATGAACGTGCAATCTCGAACGATGCTGCTTATTCTCAGAACAGACGTGGCTGCTTTACCAACCTTTCCAAGGTGATGCCTTCTGCCAGTAGAAGATGGTGAAGCCCAATGGCTGCAGGTGCTGTAGGTCCACAAAGACATCCCCTTGCCAGGTCAGCCCTGAAGAGCCCCCAGGGGACACTCCAGTTTCTGAATTCTCTTTTGAAGTTGTGTTTTTGGATTTTGTTTTGGGTTTTTTGTTTTTTTGTTAGTTTGGGGTTTTTTTTTTGGGGGGGGGGTTGGGGTCTTGATTTTGTTTTGTTTTTAGCAGACCACTACTGCTAAAGAGCTAGTTATGTTTTATTTTATACCTCCAAAGAATGTATTTTATAAAATATTTCCTTCTCATCTTGTTCTCACCCCCATCCAGGAACACAAACAGCTTCCACCCAAACTCTTCAAAAAAGTCATAATGCAAAGTTAAGACATTCTGAAAGCTCAGGGTAGAATAAAGCACTCTAAGACTCTCAGCTGTAAATATTGACCTGGATTAGTTTTTAAATAGTATTACTTATGGCATTTATTTTGTTCCTAAAAAGCTATTATTACTTCAGAGAGCTATGCTGCCACTTTTAAGGACAGAAATCCTCATATCTCATGCATGGGCTGGGATTCAGTGTTGGCTCTGTGCAGTGCAGTTGGTTTGCTGTGCCATTCTGCGTATTGTAACCAAGCAGCAAACGGGATAAACATGCTAAAAACTCACTGAAGAGGAGGAAAATCGTTTCAATCAAAGCTGCGTGTGGAAAAAAATGTCAAAAAAAATGTTATGGAGCTAACAAAGAGAAGTATTCTTTTCAGCAAAACCGTGCTTGAATAATGCTTACCTTTTCATCCTAACTTGGAGGATTCAGAGTTGTGTGAGGCACAAGCTGGTGTTGGCTGTCACCGCGGGCCCCGCAGCCCGTTCTGGGTGTGGGCACTGTGGGGTGTGGGGGGATCAAACAGGGAGGGCAAAGGGGCCCGTCTGCACCCACTGCCGGGGCACCTCGGCGGCCGCAGGGGCACCCACAGCCCTGGGCACCTCGGCGTGGCCGAGCTCGCCTCGGAACACTGCGGGACTCGGCACGGGGCACGACTGCCTGTCCCGCCCGGGGCGGCCGAGGGGGCTGCGCACTCACAGCCTTTCCTGCCGGGCAAAGAAGGGGCCGGCGCGGCCACAGCGGCTTTGCCGGCCCCGAAGCGGCCCAGGAGGGTTCGGCCCCCGCAGCTGCTCCTTTGCAGGGCAGGTGTGGGGCGGAGCGGGGAGGAGGCGCCTCAGGGAAGGGCAGATCCCCGCAGAGGAGGAGCCCTGCCCGGGGCCACCAAATCCCATTGCCCACGGAGGGCCCCCTTGGAAGGACGGGGAGTGAAGCTGCAGCGGGGAGGGGGTGGCTCCCGAGAGGGGCTGCTCTGCACAGGGCAGAGCCCAGCAAAGGGCTGAGCCCGACCCCGGCGGTGCTCAGACCCTCCCACGGGCTGAGGCTCCGCACGGGCTGCTCCGAAAGGGCTTTGCTGCAGTTTCTGGCCGAAATTTCAGTCAAGAGATATTTCTCACAGTAGCATTCAACAAGAAAAAGCCACTTATAACTTATTAGCAAATATGAACTGAGGTGTCCTTTCAGAAAATTAACTTTTAAGAGCAGTTTGGTTTTTTGCTCATGAACACTAACAAAACACATTTGACTCAAACAGTCCAGTCAGTCGATTTTATTTTAAAGAGTTAAATATTAATTTGCAAGGGGAAAAAAAAAAAAGTATGGCCTAAGCCACCACTTACCTAACAAAAGCAAGTGAAACTCAGCAGCACTGAAAAGAATGCCCAACAGAGACCAAATATAGCTTCAACATACACTCGTGGTCTGTCTAGAAATGTCTTTGATGTTAAACCTCATATGGCACACTTAGCATTTTTTATAATTCATTTCCTATGGAAACTAATGAGCTTAAGGGTGAAATTACCTCATTGAAAGTCAAAATGGAAGTGTGAAGAAAAGAAGGATGACCTGGAAAGCAGATTTGGAAGCAATCTCTGCATATTAAGCACTGCTGTGGGAAATAGTATAATTAGTTTTCTTCAGAAGTTATTCCTTGGAATTGTGTAAGTGGTTTTTCAGCTTCCAAACATCATGCAGAAAGAACATTAGCTAAAATAGGTGGAAAAAATGCAAAATCCCTACGCATTCAAGAGATCCTTTTCCTAACTTGCATTGACTGTTGATTTATTTTTAAGAGGGCAGACTGTACAAATGAAGGCCCCTTTCCAGAAAAAAGTTCTAGGGAGTCGCAGGAAACCTGATTTTCAGAGCATAATTTGGAATTACGCATTCTCTTCCCAAGTGCCTAACTCCTTTTGCTTGAATCAACTTATTTCCCTAAGCTCTTGCTGCAGGCTAAGCCACCTGTCCTACACAGCTCTACTGAAGATTAGAAATTGAGACAAAATGGATGTATTTTGTTTGCTAAATGATTAATCTTGGAGTGTCAAATACCAAGATTTTCCTATTAAATTCAATGAAAACAGTATCAGAGCTTAACAGAAATTATCCTCTACAAGTGCTGCTTCAAGTACTTGAGCCACACTGAGGGCTCTGGGGTTAACACTGGCTGTGGAGATCAGCCTGCTGTCAGCTGCCAAAGGCCATACCTTGTATTCCCTCTCACAACCATACCACCATCCTCCTTCATTCCTCAAAGAGGAAGTGCTTGGAAGAGCTTGTACTGTGCCAGAACTTATCACTTGATAGTGCATAAATCCAAAATCAGCAGCTTCCTCAAACTACATCAGCTACAAGTCAGTTGTTGACATAATGGAGCATAAAGCATTTAAACCCACCAATCTAAGTGCAGACTAAGCCAAAACTGCCAGTTTTAAGGTCTATCAGTTTGACTTTATGGTGCATAGAACACAGCGTTTTCATTTTTACATTACTTGAGTTTCCTTTAAATTTAGTCTGAAGAAAAATGACTGCTGGTTTAAGGACAGTTACACAGATTAGCCAAACTAAATGGTATCCAGCTTCAGGTATGGGAATGGCAGCAGCACAAAAATCCTGGGATGCAAAACTCCAGTTTGAACCTTAACAACCCTGGCATCACTGTCTTCCACCTGAGAGACAACAGGGTGTAGACAAGTCCTCCTATTGACTCAGCAAAGGAAAAGTTCTATTCAGAAAAAGTTCTATTAACAGTAGCCATTTGAAACCTTCTAATTCATATAATTAGATTGTTGCAAAGATGAAAAAAATATGACAATCATTTCCTCTAGCCTGCTGTTAAATCAACAGTGGTATGCTGCTTGTCACTTCAGTGTTTATGGTGTTGCAAGAAATTAAAATTTCATATACTTTTTAAGAATTAGCAAACATTTTTATTTGTTAGCATCTTGAAGCCATCTTAATTTTGCATACCTCATTCATTATAAATCCTGTAGAGATAGCTGATGGTTCTTTGTAATATCATCTGACACAAACTCATATCATTTTCAGTTACTACAAGTTCAGGGATGATGTTTACTTGTAAAATCTCAACACTCCAATAACTAATATGCTAATGACCAAGTATTAGCAATGTTGCATACACCAATTTCTATCATGAGGGAACATGACACAGAAGAAGCAGAAACAGACAACTTCCTTTTTTTTTTTTTAATTAATAACTTTTTAATTCAGGAAAAAATAAATCACAAAAGAGAACTGGAAGAACTACTCTCCACCTTCTTTATAAAAGAACTTTTTCAAATGAGAGAGACTATATACCTTGTTCAAGACTATGTCAAATCCTATCATAATTACCTTGGTTTCCACATCTATTCTACCACATTTCATGCTCAGCTTCCAAACATCTCTTATAAAGGAGGTGGGGGTGTGCTTTAGACAGGTTAAAAATATGCTGCACCTTTACGGTATTTAAACAGTTACACCAAGCATAGTTCATACATTTATCACATTGACTATCACCTGGTAAACATACATTTAAAAAGGTCTAATGTAGAGTATGTAATACCCATGACAGATACTCTTACTTACTTAAGAGTATATAAAGATCAGGATTTATTCACGCTCCCTATCTGCAAGTTAATTTCTGATTTCTTCCTGGTGCAATATAAATGACAAAAAAAAAAAAAAAAAATCCCTTCAT